>JAVXUL010042114.1:0-10954 GCA_035590515.1 Trichilia minutiflora
CGTTTCAAAACGTGTCGATACCTTTGATATTTTTCTCACAACGTATCGATACGTTTAGCCAAAATACTGTTCACAAGCCTGCAGGGTGTCGATACCTTCCTCAACGTATCGACACCTTTCGTCGCAAGCAGGCTCCATCTCCGTCATCAACGTGTCGATACCCCTTGCCAACGTATCGATACGTTTGGCACTGTTCACTGTTTAACATGCCTTCAAAGTGTCGATACCTTTCACCAAAGGCATTGATACCTTTGCTTCTGATCTTTTTTTCGAGGACTACAACTTCAATTGGCTATAACTTTTAGATCAGATATTCGCTCGGAACCCATAATATATCAATGAGAAGCTCTCTCCGATCTCTACAAAAATGATAAGATCTTTTTCTCAATTGAAGATGATTTTGAGATCAAAAATTCAATTTTTTCTTATAAGCTCATATCTTATACCACAATCTTATCCAAGATATCTTCTTCAAGTTTCATACCCTCTCGTGCACAATCTAAATACAAGGACATGCACGAACATTCTTGAGGGATTTACTATTATGCCCATAATACTAAGGGACAGGTTTCACACCTTGGGCCTCTTGGACTCAGGTTGACTTACTTTGGAAGCTCATATTTTTAATATACATATATATTTTTTAATTAATTAATTTTAATTAATAAGGAGTTGTATTTTTCAGAAACATTGTATGTTTTTCAGAAATATTACAACCTTATATATTCAAATCAAAACGTTATATTTTTTTTGAAAAATTATAACTTTAATTCAGAGTTGTATCTCTTGATTACTTTGTTTATAAATAGAAATATAACGTATTAAGTCAAAATACGATTTTTTTTTAAAATATTCTGTCTAAAAGAAGAAAAATATTGTACTTTAACTGACTTCTGAGTTTTATTACTTAAATTCAGAAGAATTGATAGTTGAATCCTGCAAGACAAATTCCATTGTCCTTCAAATAATCTGAAAATGAGAAAAATATTATTTTAGGATATTGCACCCGTACAAATTTTTATTATTTAATTTGTAAAATTTTTTATATTTTTATATATTATTTATTGATTTTGTTTTAAATTTGATTTTATTATATTATCAATTTTAATTTATTTTTATTAATAAATTATGATCGTGATTATTATAATTTTAACAGTGACTCTTGAAAGTTTCGTGATATAGAGGTATTTGCTGCTGTTATCTGTGGGTATTTGCTAATTAGCCAAATGTCCTAATTAGCCTTGTAAAGTCTACTAATTAGCCAAATGTTATCTGTAGGTATTTGCTGCTGATATATTTGTCTCAGAGTCTCGTGATGATTGTCTCTTGAAACACTGTGTTCGGATGCAGTTTAGGAACAGTAAGTTTCTCTGTATAAAATAATAAATGCTTACAACTTTTTTTAATCTTAGCATTGATAGGGGGAATGATAGATTCTCCCTATAAAATAAATAAATATCACATATTTTTTTATGGGGTGTGTGATAAAATCAGAACCATCCATTACACTTCATAAATGACTCTAATTTTACCATACACCTCATAAGAGATGTGTAATATTTATTTACTTTATAGGAGAGAATTTGAGATTCCCCTTAATTTTTATCTACTCAAAACTATAGTTGATATGCAGTCTTGTTTTTGTCCTGTTGTGACTTGATACGTCATTTTAGTATCCGAAGAATCGATGTGGTACTTTTGGAAACATTTTAAGTGAATTATTTGTCACAGACAACTTTACCAGTCCTCATTTCTATTTTAATTTGTTGGCAGGTATTGGCTCCAGGGGGATCCAAGGCGCCCATTGAAATTCTTTCAGACTTTCTTGGAAGAGACCCGTCAATCCGGTCTTTTGTTGACAGCAGAGCTGATTATAGTTTGTGAGCTCAGAATAGTGTTTTGCATCTTTGACCTTAGGTTGACAGCAAAAGTAGTCAAAATTTGCTTCGATTTCTGGAAGCATTAACTGTTGAAATCGATGGTCCTCTGTCATTATGGTACGTACGGCAGCCATGGCTGCTTGTCAGATTCTCCGACCAGTCTGCAGTAGCAAGCCTTAGCTGCCCGTTTATGAATACTGGGTGAAATCTTTCAAAAAATGCTTCTCACTTAAAGTGTATGATATGTATTTTTCAATAGTTAAATCCTTGACTATGCTTCTTCGCTGCAACGGACATGATATCAGCCACTTGCTGCTATCCTCTGATCTTTATTAGCAAGATAAATAACGATGGTCCCCATCCCACAAATAATGTTGTCTTTTAAATTGGTATGCAAGAGCCGGGACATGATTTCTTTCATTGAAAGATCGCTCCTAGGATTCTCTGAAGGACAAAATGTTGTCTGAAGCGGGTATTTTAAACATCTTTTTAGGAGGTTGACATTTTATAAAGATTATTCAAAAATAATCACCTCATATAATTTATATTTAAAAATGATTATATAACAAAATATTTTTTAAAGATGACCTGTTTTATTATTTTTTGTCTAAATTATTCTCACTTAAATTTCTTATTTACAAAATTCTCCCTCTTTTCACTTTATCATTTTAAAACCCTAATTGTTTTATTTTTATTAAAAAAAATTAACAATCATTAATTTTGACTATTCTACCGACAAGAACCTTGATTAATAAATTTAAAGTAAACATTAATTATTTTATTGATGATTATGTTTTGATTGAATGTGTCATATCATTAAAGGATACGTTAATCTCATGCTCGATTGGACGTTTCGACGATGATTAAATATAAATTTTTTTTCTATATAAAAAAAAAGAAGTGTATTTAAAATGTTATACTTAGTTTTGTTAGTGTTTGATTGAATGTGTATTAAATTATTAATATTTGTGTTTGAATGTAATTTGAGCATCATATTTGTGTTTGGAAGGTTGTGATTGTATCGTGATTATGTATGAAATGATTTATAAACGGAATTGACGTCGGATCACAATTTTTCGAACAATTTTGGAATGTTAGGTTCGTTAAGTACACACTTAGGAGTGGGCCTGCTTACTCCTAAGTGTGCTTCCCACTCCCGAGTGTGCTTACTTGGGAGTGGATCATTTTTTTAATATTATTTTATATATAATTTAATTTATATAATAATATTTATTTCTATGTTATTATATAATAGTTAAAAAATATTTAATTTAGAAATATTAATTACCCAATTATTAGCAAAATATTTAATTAATAATATTTATATACAAAATTTAATTAAAATTATAAAAATAGTATATAAATAATATTCAATTATATACACAAAAAAATATTTATTTAAAAAATAATATTTAATATTAGAAAGAATTATTTCGTAATATATCACACCCGTGTTTGCATCCCGAGAGTATATTTATAATTTTTTACTTTTTAGTTTATGTATATTCATTCATCATACATATCAATAGCATGTCAATACGATTTTGGGGTTATAACTGAGATTTATGTTGACTAGGAAGAGTTTGGGAGTGTGCGAGTTGGGACCCCGTTGATAGATTTTAATTCCAGACAGGATGTAAGTGAGAATTACCATTTTGACAGATTCGTTCGAAAGAATGAGGGAATTCGTTCCACTGAATGGGGCTTCGTTCGACTGAACTAGAGATTCGTTCGATCAAAGTGTTGATTCGTTCAGCCGAGCATGGATTCGTTCGATCGATAATTGAGAAGCTCTCTGAATTTTATAGACGTCAAAGGATTCGTTCGAACGGAACTTGATTCGTTCGACCGAAAGGGATGATTCATTCGAACGAATTCTAATTCATTCGATCGAATCGACGTGAAATGAGGACTTTGCCCTTATTCTATAAGTTTCTCCTTAAGAAAACTTAAAGACAAAATAATAATTTCACCCTCAAGTTTATAAAAAGGGGGTTGAGGTAGATTTTTAGGTTTCTGCTTCTTTCTTTCTCTCTTCTCCCTCAGCTCATGTTCTCTTTGTCTCTCTCTCTACTTTGTCACATTTCATCAAATTTTTGATTTCTCTTCGCCTATGACTTTTATTCTACAAGTCTAACTACCCGGGAGCATCAATTGGTGGTTTTGAGAGCAGAAATCACAAAGGAGAAAACTAGGGTTTCGACTTCTAATTGGGGCTTTTCAATTTCTACGCGAAATCGGAGCAAACCGACCATACCATGAGATTCGTAGTTTCGATTTTAGCTCATCTGTACATTCATTTTGCATTTTTATCAACTTTGATTCGTATAGATTTTACTGTTTATCCGGATAAATTTTGGTAGATTTAGCACATGCATTATAGTTTTTGAATGCTAATTAGATTGTAGAATAGCTCAGCGAGTCGTTAGAAAGCTAGATATATGATTTAGAATATTTAGGGTAAGCATAAACAGTAATTGGGGTTACTGTTCTAGTAAGCTTATGGGGTCCACTTATCTAGTTGTGATATCAAGCCGAATTACGCTAGTTGGGCAACAATATGGGTTCGTGATAATTTCGTATTGGTAAATAAACGAGTAACGAGAGTTTAGGTCGATTTCGTGTATTGTCCAAATTTAGGAGAAGCCAGGGTTAACTTAAGTTTCATGTATTTATGTTTTATTCGCATCTGAGAATGTATATTGATATGTTTAGAATATCTGTGTTTATGCGACGATGCGTGAGTGAGGTATCCTCGTGACACGCCGAGAAACGAGGGGAACTAAGGAGTGTATACCCTCCCTAAGCAGTGAGTGGACTTATTTCGTTTTGTTATTTATTTTAAATCCTATTTTTCTCATAAATATACTGAATTGTAAATGTTTTAAATGTATTTTGTTTATGATTCCCTATGATGTGGAATTACATATATGTTGCTTGATATGGTTTGGTTTTATTTACATGATTTTATAATGATGATAAGGCCAGTGGGCCAGCTTTTATATTTGATATACATGATGATAGGCCAGTGGGCCAAAGTTGTATTTATAGATTGTATATTGGTGATAACGGCTATGAGAGCCGATTATTTACTGTAGCTACAGGGTAGTAGCCTGGGAGAGAGTTTATTGGGATATGGAACCCCAGGTGAATGTTATGTGGTAGCCTAGGGTTGGCTTGGGGGAGAGGTTACCTAGGTGAGTGGAGATTGCACAGGTGAGACTGATATGTATTGATTGAGATGTTGTGATGGAGATGTGATACATCCACCTGTGAGTCTCGTCGAGTTAGTCACGGATGTCACCCCGTGGCTGCTCGAGGTGAACGTCAGTGTTGGGCATATTTTTAGAAAAATCTTGCATGTTTCATTTCTTACATTTAAATTTATTTTTATTAAATAGCATGTTTTATTTGCATACAAAACCACTGACGGTCTCAGGATGCCTAAGGCCAGGGTAATCTTTGAGAAAGGCAGCCAGCCTACAGATTTTCAATATATGTTTTAGAGTTGGTTTTAAAAGAAATGTTTTTCATTAAACAGTTAGGAACGTTCTTAGTTGTGCCTTGATATTATATGAGTTAAATACCAATTATTTGTTTATTATTGTTCACTCATAGAGTATACTCTTGTATACTCATCCCCCTCACCTTTCAGTTTTAGGTTCGCTTAGTTGGTTGCTAGTGGTGGTGGTGATCCTTCTGATTAAAGAGCCGTAGGTATACTCTGAAATCGATTCACTTAGAGAAGTCTAGACCACTGGAACAGTTTTTTGGTTTAACCTTTATATTTTTATTTATATAATGAAAATTAATGTATCAGTACTTGGGTATTGATTTGAATCGTTTGAAATTTTGTATTTTTATATTTTTTTGAGTAGTTCATGGAAATGATTATGAAATGTTTATTATTGAAGTGCTTGTGGCCCTTGATACATTTTGGAGATTGGGTATTTTGGATGACATGATTTTGGAAGTGTTTTATCTTTTGTTTTTGAAAATGCATTATATTTGTTTATGATTTCAGCCTTACAGGTTCTTAGTAAGCGTTCTGGTCCTAAGGAATATTTATTAAGAATCTGTAATGATTGTCACTTGTGGAACCCACGGGTTGGGGTGTGACAATTATAATGGTATCAGAACTTTTTGTTGAAATGATTTTGGAAACATCCAAACTTGATTTTCAAACTATATTTTGAAATCTTCTCATGCATTTATGATTTTTAAAAGTTTCAAGTGGACTAGGTGAGTCGAGTCATAGGGAGCATCAGCACCTTGTTAAATGCGTGCATTAAATTTTGTACTCTTTTATAGTAGAATGTCTTCGAGACCTAGACAAGGTCGTGGTAGACCACGAAGGGAGGTAGTGCCTGATGTCGAAGAAGAGACTACGTCGTATGTGCCTTAACCTGAACTAGAGGAGCAACATGAGCCACCTCCTCCACCCAATCCTAGCAACCGAGTATGGGAATGCTTCCAGCTATGACCCCCGAGCAATGGGCTGCCTTGATGGTATATTGCAATGTTCAAGCTGTTGAAGCATCCGGATCGGCTCTGAAGTTATCCAAGTTGATTAAAGAGGTTCAACAATTGAAAAGTGTGCCTTTTGAAGGTATTTCAGATGTGGCGAAAGCCAACCGATGGTTTAGAAAATTGGAGGGTGATTTAAATGACATGGAGCTGGAGGACAGGTATAAGATAAAGGTAGTTGTTAGGTTGTTAGAAGGTAGTGTAACAACATGGTGGGCTAATGTACAAGCTAGAGCCTTAACCTAGTTGACTTGGAACAACTTTGTGAAGGAATTCAGGGACTAGTATTATAATCCTTTTCATTGTAATCAGAAGAAACATGAATGTCTTGACACAATGAAAGAGTATGAGACTCAACTGAGAGAATTAGTTGAGTTTGTACCTGAGTTTGCCAATAAAGAGAGCTTGTGCGCCAAGTTTAAGGAAGGATTAAACTTTGAGATCCGTGAGAAGATGTCACTATCAAGAAATCAAGGGTACAAGAAAATGATTCAGATGGCCCTTTGAGCTAAGAAGTTGGTAGGAGAGAGGAGATCGAGGAGTCAGTTTCAGAAGAGGAGGGATTTGAGTATACAAGTTGGCTCTCCATCCAAGAAGAGTCATAGTAGTGGTTCTTCCAGTGGTGCCTCTATTACGAGTCCTGTAAGCATCTCTTCACATTCTTCTCAAGGTCAAGGACCTTCAAGATTTAGATTAACAGCTCAGGGACAAACTCAGGGCTCGAGACAGGATCAGAGGGTGGACAAGTGTATTCATTGCAAGCAATATCATATGGGCACCTGTCCTCTGCTATCAGCATGCTACTAATGTAGGAAGACCGGGCACATAAGGAGATTTTGTCCTAAGCTAGGCAGAGTGGAGACAAGTGGTCAAACTAGCCACCATTACTCATCCTACCAGTAGCCACCAGTTGAGCAAGCAGTAGCTCCTACTAGTAGAAGATCAGAAGTGGGTAGCTCATCTACTGCATCCCGTGATCCTCAGAGGACTCGAGATAGAGTTTAGACCAGGGTATTCGCTTTGAGTCAGGAGCAGGCGCAGGCTAATCCAGATGTGGTAACTGGTATGGTGTCTATTTTCAACCAACCTGCATATGTGTTAATGGATTCGGGTTCTAGTAAATCCTTTGTCAATCCTGTATTTACGCCTCATGCTAGCGTTCCTTTGTCACCCTTAGATCAATAGATAATAGTTCATACCCTTTTGAGTCAGAAGTTGTTGAGAAAGACCGTGTTTAAAGATTGTGTTATGGTTGTGAATGGAGTTGAGTTGGTAGTAAACTTGATTCCTTTGAGGATGGAGGATATCGATGCTATTCTGGGGATGGATTGGTTATCCCGATTTTGAGCAACAGTAGATTATTTTTCTAAGCAAGTAGTATCCAGAGGACTCATGGGAGAAGAGATAGTTTTCCCAAGTGAGCAGAATATTTTGTCGAATAGTTTGATTTATGCTATGGAAGCTCAAAAATTAATAAGAAAAGGGTGCCAAGGGTGTTTGGCACATGTTGTTGATACTACTGCCTCTGAGTATTCAATTGATCAAGTCCCAGTGGTGAGAGAATTCTCAAACGTATTTTCGGATGAATTACCAGGGATACCACCAGAAAGAGAGTTTAACTTTAGTATTAACTTGATCAAGTTCCAGTGGTACTACACCAATTTCAATGCTGCCTTACCGTATGGCACCAGCTGAACTCAAGGAGTTGAAGGTGTAGCTTCAAGAGCTAGTTGATAAGGGTTTTGTTAGATCAAGTATGTCACCTTGGGGTTCGTCGGTGTTATTTGTTAGGAAGAAGGATGGGACTTTGCGGTTATATATCGATTATTGACAGTTAAATCGGGTCACTATCCAGAATAAGTACCCACTGCCCAGGATCGATGATTTGTTTGATCAGTTGCAAGGAGTGAGCGTATTCTCAAAGATTAACTTGAGATCAAGGTACTATCAGTTGAGGATTAAGGAGAATGATGTAGCTAAGATAGCTTTTCGGACTTGCTATAGTCACTATAAGTTTCTGGTAATGCCGTTTAGGTTAACTAATGCCCTAGCTGCATTCATGGACCTCATGAATCGGGTATTCCATCCTTAACTCGATAAATTTGTTATTATTTGCATCGATGATATCTTGGTTTACTCAAGGATCAAGAAAGCACATGCTCAGCATCTGCGGATTATATTATAGACGCTGAGAGAGAGAAGATTGTATGCTAAATTTTTTAAATACGAGTTTTGGCTTCGAGAAGTGGTATTCTTGGGACATGTAGCCTCAAGAGAAGGAGTTTTTGTGGATCCTTGGAAGGTTAAAACGATTATACAGTGAGAGAGATCGAAGACTGTTACCGAGATTAGAAGCTTCCTGGGATTGGCTGGATACTACAGGAAGTTTGTTGAAGGTTTTTCTTTGATAGCTGCCCTACTGACATGATTAACAGGGAAGGATGTTAAGTTTGAGTAGGATGAGATATGTGAGCAGGGTTTCCAGGAGTTAAAGAATCATCTTACCTCAGCTCTGGTGTTGACACTACCTATTCCTAGAGGGGGATATATAGTATTCAGTGATGCCTCTGGACAAGGGCTAGGTTGTGTTCTAATGCAAAATGGGAAGGTAGTTGCCTATGCTTCAAGACAGCTCAAGAAGCATGAGGAAAATTATCCAACCCACGAATTAGAGTTGGCAGTAGTAATCTTTACTTTGAAGATTTGGAGACATTACCTGTATGGAGAGAGGTGTCAGATTTTCATTGACCATCAGAGTCTGAAGTATTTGCTCACTCAAAAAGAACTAAATTTGAGACATAGGAGATGGCTAGAACTAATTAAGGACTATGATCTAGTTATCGACTACCATCCAGGGAAAGCCAATGTGGTGGCAGACGCCTTAAGCAGAAAGTCTTTAGTGACAGTGGCATATATTCGAACAGCATACCTTCCATTGTTATTGGAATTGAAGAGCCTGCGAGTGACATTAGAGTGTGATCAAGATGGTTTGATACTAGCCAATTTTATTGTGAGACCGACTCTACGGGATCAAATAAAAGAAAGACAGATGCAGGATCCACAATTAGTGAAAATTTATTAGAGAATTATGGATGGTAATGCTGGAGACTTCTATATCTCTCAGGATGGAGTCTTAACATTGAGAGGTAGAGTATGTGTACCTTCTGACAATGACTTGAGAAACGCCATCCTGGAAGAGACTCACTGTTCAGCTTTTACAATGCATCCTGGTAGCATGAAAATGTACAGAACCATCAAAGAGCACTATTGGTGGTCTGGAATGAAAAGAGACATTACAGAATACGTTGCCAGGTGTAAGACATGTCAACAAGTTAAAGCTAAACATCAGAAGCCAGCAGGGACACTCCAGCCATTGCCCATACTAGAATGGAAATGGGAACATATCACCATGGACTTTGTGGTGGGATTGTCACGTACTCAAATGGGGCATGATGTAATATGGGTAATTGTGAATCGGTTGACAAAGTCTGAACACTTTTTATCCATTAGAACTAAGTATCCGATTGAGAAGTTAGCAAGAGTGTATGTGGCAGAGATAATAAGATTACATGGTGTGCCTGTGACAATTGCGTCAAATCAAGAGCCCTGTTTTACGTCTCGATTCTAGCCCAGTCTTCAGAGAGCTATGGGTACGAAGTTGAATTTCAGCTCTGCTTTCCACCCTCAAACAGATGGACAATCAGAGAGAACCATCCAGACACTAGAAGATATGCTAAGAGGGTGTATATTAGAGTTTCAAGAAAGTTGGGATCGGTATTTACCCTTGGTTGAGTTCAACTACAATAATAGTTATCAGTCCAGTATAGGAATGGCACCATATGAAGCTTTGTATGAAAGAAAGTGTAGAACTTCTTTATACTGGGATGAAGTGGGCGAAAGAAGACTAGACAATGTTGAGTTAATTGAAGCCACCACAGAGAAAGTAAAGATTATCCGAGACAGGTTGAAGACAGCACAGGATAGACAGAAATTATACTCGGATAATAGAAGAAGGGATTCAGAGTTTGATGTAGATGAACATGTTTTCTTGAAAGTGTCATCCTGAAAAGGAGTTATTAGATTTCGAAATCGAGAAAAGCTTCACCCGAGGTTTATTGGACCTTTCAGAGTTATTGAGCAAATTGGTCTAGTAGTATACAGGTTGGAGCTACCGCCAGAAATGTAGAGGGTACATAATGTTTTTCATGTATCTATGTTGAAAAAGTACATGCCCAATTCTTCACATGTTATTGGTATGCCTCCTGTTAATTTGAGAGATGATTTAAAGTGTAAAGTTCAACCAGTTGCTATACTTGATTGTCAGGAGCGGACATTAAGGAGTAAAGTCATCCCTATTGACCACGGCAAAATAAACACTAAAATAATTGTGGTAACCGCAAGTGTACGGTGTCGAGTTTTATTGTAAATGGAAAGTAGAGCGTCGAACCCATAGGGATTGGAAGATATTTCAGGGCTGATTACCGTAATTAAAATGGTTAAATTTTATCTAGGCACGATTTTACTTGGACGAATTAAAACTAAAGACA
>JAVXUL010042125.1:0-10954 GCA_035590515.1 Trichilia minutiflora
AATAACATTTATGAGCAAGGGTAGAGTAAAAGGTAAGATCAATTTTAGATTCATTTAAGTTTTTCAAAGGCATGAGTTTTGGAAGAAAATAAAATAAATTGATGCTAGTATATTGAAGCATAGGTACTTAGTCGAGTTTTGAGTTTGGCATCAATGTAATGGATTTTTAGTTCATGAATTTTATCAATAATACACATCAAATTTGTATATGCATGATTGGTTTTAGTGCTTGTTTTATTATTTTTGTGTGATTGTGTGTTTAATTATTGCATGTCTGTGTGCACCGTCTGAGTGTGGTAGTTTAAGATCGGGATTTTGTGGGTAGATCCTTTGGAAACCCTCACAAGACTTCACTCGTCCACTAGGGGCATCCTAGAGGTTTAAAAGGCTTGCTGCATATACTAAATACATCCGTGAGTCCTATGAAAGTGGATTAGGATTAGATTTTTATTTTCTTTTAGATTAGTTTTATTTGGGACTAACAAAATTTAAGTTTGGAGGGATTTGATTAGTTGATTTTTCTTAAGGTTTCATAACTTATATTTTGCTTGTTTTTAAGCTATTTTATGTTTTTTTAATGATTTTTGGGTTGCTTTTATATTGTAGGGTCGTTTTTTCAAAAGTTACCAAAAGTTGGCAAATTTTGCATAGAGTATCATTTCATGCAATTTTTATAAATCAGGCATAACTTCCATTAGATTGATCAAATTCTGACTATTCAAGATTTTTTGAAAAGAGGAATCAAATATCTACAACTTTCATGAAGAGGTCGAGTTTATTTAAAGTCATTATCATCGTCAAAACAAGGCTGGAAGTCATTGGACAGTGTAGAAAATTTACTGAAACTGCTGTTGTGGCCAGAACATTTTTTGTTCGCTGCAGCGAATTTTATAGAGAGTCTCACTACAGTTAGAAATATTTTTCAGTTATAGCGTCAGATACACTAGAAGACGCATTTTTTGGTTTTCTTCTCCGTTTTTTTCCTTTAAAGCCTACGGTTTGAAAGGTTATAAAAGGGGGACGTACTTGGCACAAAAGTGGAACTTTTGGAGACTTTTAGGAGGCTAAAAACAACACAAAAACTGAAGAAAAAATTTAAAGAAATTCCTGCAGCAACAAGGAAAGGAGTGAAGATGTGAAGATTGAAGTGAAAACTTCTGGAGTTTTTCTTCCTTCTCCATTCTTATACTTTGTTCTTTTGTTGTTTGACTATGAATTACTTGAGTATGGATGTTATTTTGAATAAAATTATGCTAGGCTAATTCCTTTATCTAGAGAGTTGATGTAGTCGTTATTGAAACTCATTTTAATTGCTACAGTTATTTGTTGAATGAAATTTGAATGAGTTTATTCATATTGTTTGACTCTTAATACTTCTTAATTACTAACCATAATTAAGATGATTTTAAATTTGAATCTTTGAACTTGGGAGGTAGGATTTAGATTGGACCATGAATAATATGACTAAAAGTGTCAATTAGTCAGGAAACGATTGATTTCTTAGAAAACTTATGGAAAGGAACTGAGATTAATGTGTTTCTTAATTTAATTGAAATTAGGGATAATACGGTTAGATTATGAGATAGACTCACTTGTCTTGGGAGAGGAAGTGAATACTTAATTTCTATTTTATAAACTTCATTCAAAATAGGGTTTAAGGAGGACAATTAAAATAGGGTAACAACAATCGACGAAATTAATTCTCTAGGTTTATCATAATTGAAGTTAAGTTCTCCAGAATTTTCATATCTTTTTAATTTCTTTTATTGCAAGTTTTAGTTTAATTGGTTTTATTTTCTTTCATAATTATCATCTAGATAAATCTTTATATTAGTTTAATTGTAGGAATCAATAGTTTTTATGAAGTTCCCTGTAGAGATGATATCCTATTTACCTAGGATCATCTGTTTCATGTGAACAAAACTCACTATTAGAGGCTTAAACACCTTGTTTACTAGTCTTTGAAAGGTGGCCCTAATATTCTTCAAGTCAAAAGGTATGACCTTGTGACAATACAAGCCTTGACCTGTGATAAACTTTAACTTGTCTTGATTAGAGAGGTCCATTGGTATTTGCTTGTATCTTGAGAATGCATCCATAAAGCTTAGCAACTCGTGCCATGCAATTGAATCCACCAACTGATCAATTCGGGGTAGGGAAAAACTATCTTTTTATTAAGGTCAGTGAAGTCGACGCACATCCGCCAACTTCTATTAGCCTTTTTTACCATCACTATGTTTGCCAACCAATCCAGATACTTGATTTCCTTGATGAAGCCTACCTTGAGCAACTTATCAACCTTGGCCTGGATAGCTTTCTGCTTTTTCACGTTGAAGATTCTTCTCTTTTGCCGAACTGGTTTGTGAACAAGATCAATCGTTAGTTGGAGGATTATGACGTTTGTATCTAAAGTTGTTTGTTTTTCAGTTGTCATTTCTTCGGGCCCAGGGATCTACTCCTTCATTTCATTGACAGTCGCCTCCAAAGGCCTTTCATGGATACAATATGTTTTTCTGGAGAAGGCCACGAAACAGGATCTCACCTCCCTTTGGCTACCTTTAATGATTTTGATCCCTTCTTCGGCTCTGAACTTCAACTTCAAGTAATGTATACTTTCTATTGCCTTTGTGTTCTGGAAGAATGGTCTTTCGAGGATGGCTGAATAAGGGATCTTCAGGTCAATCACCTGAAAATATACCATAACTGTCTTCTGGTAGGATTGATCTCCTATTATTGCGGGCAACTATACTGACCCAGGGGAAGAATGAAAGAATCTCTGAATTCATATAGAGCAGAATCGGCTTGAGACAGTTCTAAATCCTCTATGCCCAAGGACTCCAGAGTGTCTTTAAATATGATGTCCGCAAAGCTGCTTATGTCAAACAAGATTTTGCTGACTTATTTGAACGCAATCCCCATTGCCACCACTAACGCATCATCATGCAAGTAATAGACCCCTACTTCATCCTCATCAGTGAACATAATGGGGATGGTCACAACTTTTGGTCTCTTATCAACTCTCACACTCATCACATTGACATAGGATGCATGGTTGGGCAAGGAATAACCTGTATAATTTTTACGAGTGTTATTCGACAGTCTTGTCAGGGTAGGGCACTCTAATATAAACAATAGGCCTCAATCAGATGCCAAGTTATTTCCATCTTCAAAACACTACCCCACTTCTGATGGGTCATACTGAGAATCTGCGATGTAAGTGAGGTAGTTGTTTTTAATAAGTACCTTAATCTAGCTTCATAGATCCTCACATTGGTCCGTGTTATGGTTATACTCCTTATAAAATTCACAAAATATATCTCTGATCTTCCTAAGTACTTGGCCTTTTATGCTTTAAGGTAGGGGCACTAACAGCCTCCTCCTTTTGGTGTCTTCATAAACCTCAAACAGAGGGGCTCTCAGGGGTGTGAAGGCATGAGTGGTCACCTCTGACCCACCCTTTTGGGGTTCTCCCCAACTAGGAGCGGCCTCAAGGGTCCCTTGTTTCTACGCAGCTATTGAGAAATTTCCCTTGGTTTTTGTCTCTTCTGTTAGCATCCTTTCTATCACTCCTAGGATTTTTGTAACAGTTTCTCTTATCTCTCTACTGAGCACTCTGTGATTGTTTCTTTCGAGTCGGGGTTGCTCGACTTTCTTAGTCTCAGGAGCATCTCGCCCTCTATCTCGATTTCGTCGAGTAACTTAGACTTGGCGGCCTTATAAGTATTCACTGTCCGCCAATGAATAGTATACCAAGCTCTTTCCATCTTGAGGCCTCTCTTTAACCCTTCCAACACCAAGGGGTGATAATAAGTGTCCAACTCTATTATCTTCTCATGGTACCTCCTCACAAAATTCTTCAGGATTTCACCAGGACCTTGACGTATTGACAATAGGGTACTTAGGTTTTGGTTCGTTGTAATAGCTCTTTGAAACTCATTTTCAAATGCGAATGCCAACTGGCAAAAGCTATTAATGCTGGTTGGTCTTTCTAGCATCAATGGGAAGGGTTGCCACATCTATAGCCGGTCAAGCCCTAAATCATCATCATCTTCTTAGATATATCCAGGTGTAAGGAGGAGTTAGACATCCCAGTGTAGGGGGTAATTATGATATTTTAAATTTTTTAGGGAGGTGCAGTACTATAATTTTGTTGGTGAAGGGGGATGTTAATATAGAAGCACGGGCATTCTCTGTCTTCGGCCTCTCTTCCAATTCAACAATCCCTTGTGCTTTCATTTCGTATAGCATTTCCCTAACACACTCCTCTATCTCCTTGCTACTAGTGATTGATGTTGCTGCCTTCTCTCAAGCGTATTTTTCATTGAGGTAAAACCTTATGTCGGTGGATGCCAGGCTATATTCCATCCAAGACCTGCTCGCCATACCCTAATCCCTATTCGTATCATCACGTCTCCTCGCACGCCCCTCATAGATCTTGAAGAGGGTATTGACATCTAGAGGAGCTAAGGCTCCTCCATAAATCTTTCGGCCATCCTGGCTTTTTTCTTCTACACAATAGTTAACCTGGGCTCAGGTGCACAGTTACACACTCCAATTGATTCCCAAGTTCCTTCTGCATTACCGTTACTAAGGGTTTGGCTCTCTTGTTCTCTCCAAGGGAATGTCGTTCTCTTTTCACCCATGTGGACAGGTTCCTCGGCCATCCATCACTTGATCTCTATAAGCTCTTTCTTCAGTATCTCAACCCTGCTTGCTATGAATCTTGTCATTTATTCGTTGTCTGACTTAGACCCACTCGTAGGGGTGGAATGTCGCGTCTATCACGCGCCAAAAAGTTTCTTCCCCCACCACGCTCAGTGCTTTCACCAAAGCTAGAATTTTCCATTTTTTACCTTCGTTCTTGCATTTTCTAGAAATTCAAAACTCCCATAACAATCTTCTCTCCCTTCTCTTTTTTGCTAAATAATATGGCAATGGCTATTCGTTAGATTCCCACAGACGGTGTCAGCTGTTAAAGAAAAAAATATCCAGTAACTTTTTTACACCAAATGAGGAGTAACTCGACAAGTGAAGTAACTGTGATGTGGATGAATCGTTGTCGTGGAAGGTTTAATGGGTGAACCTTCTCAATGTAGGGTTTCACCTTACGAACCCTGCAAGATAATAACACGCTTGGAGTGACATCGGGGTTATTTTTCACTGAAGAAACTCCGATGTCTAAGTCAGTAGAAACAAATATGAGTATGAAAAAAGAGAAAGGAACAAAGGTGGTGGAATGAACCTCATAAAAAGATCAAAAGAACATTCCTAAGAAGTCGTCCCCCAAAAAAAAGGTTTCTCCTCTAATTGTCAAAACTTTTACATTTTATACTGTCATGGTGACCTCATTAATTTGATGTGATTTAACATCGGAGCATGAGAAAGGTGAGATCTTTCTATTCTTGGATAGTATACTAGCCGCATTCTACTAATGCTTACAGCCTGTCAGAGTAGCAGGGGTTGTCACTACAATAACGTTTAAAGTGACAGGTGATGGGACAGATTGATTCCGACGGGTCAAGTGTGCCTAAGATCACAAGTTATGTGCTTTCATATCATTCCTATTTTTAGACTGATGAGCTCTCAGGCAAGGGCCAGGAGTCAGGGGTCAATATTTTTCAATGATCGAGGTCTTCCAGAGTCAACGAGTCTCTCAAAGTCAAGGATTTTCAGTGGTCAAGAGGGTTCTTAAGGTCGTAGGTTTTCAGTAATCAAAGGGTCTCTCAAGACCGAGGGTTTTCAGTGGTCAAAGAGTGCCACATATTCTCTGAGAAGGTGTTCACGTATTAGTCTTATTTTTTATCCAAACATATATAATTAACATAAAATAGGTATGGGAGATTTGATTTATACTATATAGTGCAAAGATAATATATAATAAAAAAAATAATATACAAAAAAAGTATACAGATAAGAGACTCTTGATCTTTTGAATATATATAATTTTAGGGTAAGTTATGGATTTTAAATTTTATTTTAAATAATATGATAAATGACATGATATTTATATATTATATAGTTAAAAAAATAATTTTTAAAATTATTTAATATATTTTTTAATTATACAATACATAAATGCTACTTTATTTAGGATAAAATTAAAGATCTTACAATTGAGATTTTAGCATTATTCAAAATTTCAATATTTGTATAAAAATAATAAAATTATTTTCTGAATATTATTGTTATTTTCTCAACAATAATGTAATTTTTAAATACTAATAAATTATAATTGTCTAAAAGAAAAGAAAAACACATTAACCATACTTAAAGAAACTTTTAACACTCAAATTTCAATTCAACACAAAGAGAATTACTGTTGTTTCATTTGGGTATTGTTCATGCTATAGTAATCCAACGAGAATTACCATAACCATGCTTAAATTAATATGGGTTGACCAAAAAAACTTGAGTATTAGAATGATACTAACCTAGGTCTTGTGATTCCTTCTTGTTTTGTGCATCAAAGTGGCAAATTAAAGAGATGGAAAATGGGTATGGACATTATTTATGTGGTTGAGAAAATTAAGGGGAAAAAGAAAATGAAGAAAAAGATGAAAAAGTATGTTTTAGTTAGTTAGCAATTGATGAGCGTGTAAGTGATGAGCGTAGTGTAAGGATTTGGGATGAAATTAAACTTTTGTAAGATGCAAGGGTGTGAGTGTAGAAAATAAATGTATAATGCAAAAGAATAGAGGCTAATAAAGGAGAAGAAGGAAACAAATAAAAAATAAAGCATTTTAAAAAAATGAGGGGATATAAAAAGGGAGCACAAGCGCCATTTTATATATTTTTTAATTTATTTTTAATTTTTAAATTCTTTTTTAATTTTTTAATTTTTTTATAATTTTTTATTTATATTTTTGAAATTCTTATTTTTTGTTTTTTGGATTTTTTTAAAAATTCTATTTTTTATATTATTTTTTTGTTTTTATTCGATATTTCATTTTTTTTGTTTTTTATATTATATTTTTTTAATTTTTTTAATTTTGTAGTTGGTTTTTAATTTTGTTATTCTGTTTGTGTGTTTTTTATTTTTTTATTTTTTTTATTCTTTTTCCTTCTTATTTTTGGTGTAGAAATGACAAACTATAAAAACAATCTCCCTAAAGATGGTATACACCATTAACATCTAGATATGTACATATATCTACTACTTTATCGTTGTCACCTATTAAGATTATATATTATATATAATAAATCTTAACTTATCTATTCAATAGAGATAAATTCCACATGAATTAATAATACTGACAATGACGAATTTACGTTAACATAAACGCATAAATCTTAAAATTAGTTCTTCCACAAGTCAGACATCACCTCATTTTATATAATCTACTACAATATTAAACAAATTTATTTAAATACTTTATACAAGTCAAGACAATGATTAAATTCTTATTTATACAAGATTTTCATTTAACAATTATATCTGCGATTTCGTATTTGATTCGATCTAGTTTAATTCTCAATAGAAGTCTGGATTGTTTACCTTTTCTTATCGGGTACAGTCTTGTTTTTTCACCAACCAACAAATGAAATGGAAGTAACTAAACTATATACACCATTAAAATAAGCTAAGAAAAAGAAACCAAAAATACGAAGCAAATAAAAAATACCTATGAAAAACCATAGACATCATAATGAGGACAACAATTATAACATATACATAAGAAATACATAATAAAACAAGTAATAATACATACATAGATAATGAATATTAACATTATTGTGATGGCAACAAGCTCAAACTACTTACATAACTAGAAGAAACCAAAAAATCATAAATGTCAATTGGCTAAGTGTAAGAGAATTGGGTTCTTGCATATACTTCGATTATGGCCAATGCTAAGACACCTAGAACACGTTCTGCTAGCCACATCTTTGTCCAAAGAAGGGATTTGTTGTTTCCTCGGTCATCCAGAAGAGACACGTTGTTTGGGTGGATCGATATTAATTTTTCTTAGTTATAAGGGTATAACACAATCTATCTCATCTCCTGTCGGTTGAATAGGCTTTGCATATGCTGTGACCAATGCTTCTACAGTGTAAAACATTGAGTATAAAGAATTATATGATAATCTTACGTATCTATAAATGATAAGAGCATGTGCATATGGAAGTTATTGGAGGTCAAATAATCTGCAACTTCAACTCTTGTTCTCAATGTTAATAATGTCAACCTTCTCATAATCTATTACCTTGAACTGCCATCGCGAAATAGGATCTATAGTCATTGTATGAGCCAACTCCATTTGTTCATTAATTTTTTGCTGTGTCACCTCTGCTACTAATCCATCTCTTGTAACAGCTATCTCTCTACATTCGTAAAATCATCTTTTCAACACTGACCTAATGTATTCAACCAATGCTATAATAGGAAGTGAGCAAGCATTTCTAAGTAATGCACTCATACTCTTGTCAATATTTATAGTCATATGAACGAGCTAAAAATTATCATCTCGCCTATTTACAAACCCTAATCTCATGTTCCAAGTAATTGGCTGTCTCTAAATGCATAGCCCTCAAACTAGCCATATATTCATTAAACTAATTAAATTGATACATTTTTATAGCTTGAAAATATACTTGCATGAAAGTATCTGTCTTTTGTGTTTGTATCTTCTATTTGTTAGTGTGTATGCCCTAAAAAATATTCATATTATCGATTTCAGGGCTTATGATCTTGTATAAATTTTATATTTATTAATAAAAGAAATTGTTCTTTATTTACATACATTATCTGCTTCCTTTATTTTTCATGCAAATGAATATTGAATGTATGTAAATTATTCGGATAATTTTATTTAATTATTAAATAAATTATCAAATCGTTCCCTATGTATGTGGTGTTGAATGGGCAACTATATCACACAGTAGGCGCACGAGTTGCTGCCTAATGATATTATATGATAATATATGTAACCTGATAATATGAATATTGTCATAAGGGCATTAGTGTGGATTTATAGTTAATAAACTATTTATCGAATAGGATCGAATATCGATAAATCACATGGTATGCATATAGTCAATGATTTATCAATAGATTGTAATAGTGTGCATCGTAATCCTTTGACCTGAGATGTTTGAAATCGGACTCTGTATGGATGGATATATTTTATATGGTGTATACGTGCAGGGCTAATCACACCTTATACAAGAAGCTAGTTTGGGTATACTTTATTTATATAGGTGCTCGGTTGACAGTCAAGATGGGATCCGTTAGCTCAATACTTTGGGATGAGAATTCTCGTTGCCTCAGTCCGAGTCGAGTTCCTAATCGAATGTCGATATAATGTCTTGATTATAAGTCTGTGGCCACAATATAATATTGACATATGATCGACGATTCGAATGAGAATCGGAATTAGGGTTTTGACAGTCTATGAACCCCTATCTCGATCAGGATATAAGGACGGAAGGATATTACTCACATGTTACGTGCAATCAATGAAAGATTTGATGAAGATACTTCTTCATCGTGACTTAGGAATTATAGCGTATTACTAGATACTAATCATAGTCGTTGAGCAACCAAAATATTCGGAGTTGAAATATTCGACACATGTTCATGGCTGAATTACAGTGAACCTTCATGGTCCACCAAGATCCTCTAACGCTTCTTCACATGAGAGAGAGATTAAAATATTATCTAGAGAGGGCTAGCACCCTCATGATAATATTGAAAAGGCCGATACCGATACATATAACGGTTATACGTATTAACGACTCTTTAAAGTATTAAAAAGTTGATATATTGATATCATAAAGTTATTTCATGTAAATAACTTGCCAAAATTGATAATAATGATTATCAAATATGTTAAAATATGATTTTAAGGCAAAATAGTGAAAATTAAATGAAATAGTTTTATTTAGTATAAAATAACTATTTTACCCCTACTATGATACATACATGTAATTTATTGTAAATTACATATTTGAATTTGATAATTTTGATTATCAAATATATTAAAATATTATTTTAATATAAAATAATAAAATCTAAATTAAAGTGTTTAATTTAGATAAAAATTATCATTTTATCCTTATGTGTAAATGTGACGAAGGATATTTTTGTAATTACACAAATTTATGGATTTTGTTTAAATCTATCATATTAATTAAATAGTTAATTAATATGGCCATTATCTAATGTATTTAAGTGTTAAATAATTAGATAACAATTGTTAAATATTAATGGTTAATATATGGACATATGGCACTTTATAAATGGTTTATGTTTTTGACTTTATGTTAAATGCCAATTGGTCCATTTGCATGGTTACACACATCTTAGATGGGTTCGAATGTATCACAATTATTTCATTTAATTATTATATTTATTAGATAAATATATAATTAATTAAATAGAAATTAAAATATAAATATCTTGTATTTTTTATTTTTTAATAAAGAAAAATAAGATTTTTCATCTCTCTCACCACCAAAATTTCGGTCATATGAAGAAAAGCATGAGGATGATGTCAAGTGAAGAGGACTCATTATTTTGGTTCTCATCTTCATCAACTTAGAAAGCTTACAAGTTGTCTTTCAAAAGCTCTAAGGTAATTCTATGAAATCTCCATTGTTTTCCAAACTTTTAACCTAGGGTTTTGGCATGAAAAACTTACATTTCAAGCATGAAATAGGCCATAGAACCTTCACTCTTCCATTTACCTATAAAGGTTAATTTGATCATTTTTTTTAAAGACAAAATTCACAAGTTAAGTAAGGTTCAGAACCCAATGGACCTATAAGTCCATCATTACCCATCTTTATAATCCTTTTTTCACCAATATGACCTAATCTATAATGCCAAATTAATCTTGAATTAATGTCATTTATAGATCGTTTCTTATTAATGGTATTGATCTCAATTAGATTATGTACCCAAGTATAGGTAGTCTTGTTGTAGAATAGTCCGGTGAGTCCAAGTGTCGTATCC
>JAVXUL010042135.1:0-10954 GCA_035590515.1 Trichilia minutiflora
AATTTGACTCTTGAAAAAACACTCCCTGTGGATACCACACTTGGACTCACCGGACTATTCTACAACAAGACTACTTATACTTGGGTACATAATCTAATTGAGATCAGGTACTGCTTCTCTCTCCTTATGTCGCCCCGATAATACTCGGGGACTCAGTCCCTCCCCCGATTAGCTTCAGGAAACCTCCTTC
Source organism: Trichilia minutiflora (assembly GCA_035590515.1). Lineage (NCBI taxonomy): Eukaryota > Viridiplantae > Streptophyta > Magnoliopsida > Sapindales > Meliaceae > Trichilia > Trichilia minutiflora. The sequence continues at coordinate 191 of JAVXUL010042135.1, forward strand.
TATCATTGACCCACTTCTTGTTGTCGGGTTTCTTAAAACAGTTGTTGTCTCTCGGGGGAGCCCCTGTGGGCTTCTGCTCTTTCATCTTGAGCATCACCTGGTTTTCAACCTCTATCTCATTGAGTTTCTTTCTTCGCGTCGCTTCGTAAGTGCTCACTAAGGACTTACAAATAGCGTACCAGGTCCTATCTATTCTAAGCCCCTGTCTCAGCCCCTCCAGGGCCAACGGATGATGGTAAGCCCCTAGTTCGAGTACTTCCTCATGGTACCTTTTGGCGAAGCTCCTGAGGGTTTTGTCATTTGCCTGTTTAAGTAGCAACAATGAGCTTGGGGTTTTGGTGCTGAAGACTGCACCCCTGAACTCAACAGTGAACACCTCGTATAGTTGCTCGAAACTCCGAATACTCCCAGGGGTTAGGCCCAGAAACCACTTTTTGGCTTGTCCTTCCAGGGTCAGGGGGAATAGGAGGAACATCTGTTCTTCGCTAAGTCCCTATATGAGCATCATTTCATAGAAGAAATCCATGTGTAGCGACAGGTATGTCTTCCCAAAAAATGAAGTAATCTGGGGCATTTTAAACCTTTTGGGTAAAGCCTGGCCCAACAGTTTAGGTGCGAAGGGCAATCTTGCATAGGGACTGGTCACTGGAATCGGCTCAGTCAGTTCAACTCGGGAGCCCACTTTCTCCTTACCCATCTCTTTCATCACCTTTCTTATCAAGGACTCTACATCCATGTCCTTGGTGTCAGTCCCCCGTTCTCCCTCCTGACACAAGTTTTCGTGTTCAGGTGCCTTACGTTCCCACCTCCTTTTCTGCTCTAAGAGCGTTCTCGTATCATTCGAAAGCGGGTTAGTGTCATCAGGTATCTTCTGGACTGCATCTGAACTTAATTTTAGGTTCTCCCTCACATAGCATCATGACTAGGTCTAGCATTAGAAACATTTGTAATAATATGACATTCATATCTCAAATTGAACCTAAAACTTTTCTTGAAGCTGAAAAGTATGAATATTGGATTTTAGACATGCAAGAAGAGTTAACTCAATTTGAGAGAAATAAAGTGTTGGAATTAGTTCCTAGATCGGACCATCAAAATGTTATTGAAACAAAATGGGTTCTTAAAAACAAAATGGCTGAGTCCGGGTTGATTGTAAAAAATAAGGCTAGATTAGTTGTTGAAAGGTACAACCAACAAGAAGGAATTGATTTCGATGAAACTTTTGCCCTCGTAACTAGATTTGAATCCATAAGAATATTGCTTGCCTTTGCTTGTCATAAAGATTTTGTGCTTTATCAAATGGATGTGAAAAGTGCATTTTTAAATGGATATTTAATGGAGGAAGTTTATATCGAACAACCTCCGGTTTTGAAAATTATGATTTTCTAAACCATGTTTATAAATTGTCAAAAGCTTTATATGGTTTAAAACAAGCCCCTAGGGCTTGGTATGAAAGGCTAAGCAAGTTTCTTATAGATAATGGATTCATAATGGGAAAAGTTGACACAACTTTATTCATAAAGCATAAAAATCATGAATTTTTAATTGTTCAAATCTATGTAGATGACATTATTTTTGGTGCCACTAACATTTTGATATGTGAAAAATTCTCAAAGAATATGAGTAGGGAATTTGAGATGAGCATGATGGGGGAGCTTAAATTCTTCTTGGGATTACAAATCAAGCAATTGAAGGATGGAATCTTCATCAATCAATCCAAGTACATCAAGGATCTACTTAAGAGATTCAAGATGGAATCATCCAAAGTTACCGCAACTCCAATGAGCACATCTCTTAAGCTAGACAAGGATGAAAATAGTAAAGAAGTAGACTCAAAAAGGTATAGAGGTATGATTGGTTCTCTCCTTTACCTTATTGCTAGTAGACCGGATATTATGTATGCCATTTGTGTTTGTGCTAGGTTTCAATCTTGTCTAAAAGAGTCACACTTGAGTGCCGTTAAAAGAATTTTTAAATATTTAAGAGGCATAATAAACTTAGGTCTATGGTATCCTAGGGGAATACTTTTTGATTTGATAAACTACTCCGATGCCGACTTTGTCGGATGCAAAGTTAATAGGAAGAGTACTAGTGGGATATGTCACTTTCTAGGAAACTCCCTAATATCATGGTCTAGTAATAAATAAAATTCGGTTGCAATTTCCACGATCGAAGCCGAATATATTACCGACGGAAGTTGTTGTGCCCAAACTCTTTGGATGCAACACACACTTAAGGACTATGGAATTCATTTAGACTATTCTTCTATCTTGTGTTACAACACTAGTGCAATAAACTTGTCAAAAAATCCGGTATGTCATTCTAGAGCAAAGCATATTGAAATAATATATCATTTTCTTAGAGATCATGTACTTAAAGGTGACATATCTATTGAGTTTGTTCCTATAGACAAACAAATCGCGGACATTTTCACAAAACCTTTAAGTGAAGATCGTTTTTACTCATTGAGACAAGAATTAGGGATTCTAGAAATTACTCATTAAATATCACACATTGCAGTTCTTGATTAGTGTGCTCATTGCGTATTTAGATTTGAATAATTAACTTGATTGATTGAGGGCTTGATAATTGTTGTAATGATTTCTTTTATTTTGTCTTAGCATGTTTCAATATTTTTCTAAATTCATTTTAGCTTATGTTTTTTTAAAATGATTGTTGAAACCCAATGACATAAATTTAATATGTTTTTATGGTTCTCCATGATCATATATTAAAGTTTAGAACCTATCTAAACTTTTCGCGCCTTAAAAATCCATTAAAATCTGTTTTATGAACTGTTCGGTCGAACGAAACCTAGGGTTTGTTCAAACAAAATTCTGCCTACTCTCTGACTTTTGATCGAACTCGATTCGATCGAACAAATTTGTGATTCGTTCGAATGAATCATCGTTCGATCGATCGAAGTTTACCCTTTGTTTGACCGAATCGTCGGGACTATAAATAAAACAGTCCTCCATCTCATTTTTTCACTTCTCTTTTCTCTCTCTACACGATCGCCCGAATATCTCTCTGCCTTCTCTCACTATCCTACACTCACAAACACTCTCTCCTACCTCTTATACATATTTTTACCTTTCTCTCTCCATTAAACCTTCATCAACATCTTCATTAACATAAGTGGAAGAGGAAAACGCCCCATTCGTGACACCACAAAAGAGGTTCATGATGGGGACTGGGAAAGGAGGTCAAAAGCAAGGTATGACTAGAATGTTTTCCCTTCTAAGGCCTTAGCTACTAAGTATGTTAAATTTTTTGAAAAAAGGCAAGTGAATCCGGGAAGGGTAATTGATTTGTGGGTTGTTCGTACATTTGGGTTAGAAGAATTGTTTAAGTTTCAACATTAGGATAGACTGTTAAGCTTGAATGAACTCGTGTATCCTAGATTAATGTGCTATTTTTACAACAATTTAGAAATTAAAGTTAGCGATTATGAATTGGTATCTAAGGTTAAAGGTGTCAATATTATTCTTACCCGAGAGAACTTAAGTGAGATCTGTGGGATTCCAAATAATGGGGAAGAGGCTTTTTACACAGCAGATTGGGTTAGAAATTTTATGATGACCACCCATAACCTATATGCCATTATCGGAGATAAGGAGATAGCACCGCCCGAAGGATACACTCATCAGAATATCATTTTATCCATTAGGTGTAAGGTGCTTCAGCACCTTATATCCATCGCGGTCTTGCCCAAGGGTGGGCATTTAGCCCATGTTAGCTATATGGAGGAATTTATCCTTCATTGTCTTATGACTCATCATCTAATAAACCTCTGTTATATAATCATAGAGTCGATGTATAAGGTAGCGAAGCATAAGAGGACCTTCTATCTTACGGACGGATTTTAACCTTGATATTTAGATACGTTGGCGTGTCCTTAAATGAGGAGGAGACTATTGATATATCTACCTTAGAGCATTTCGATGAGCATTCTTTGGGTAGGATAAGGCTTCAGAAAAGGAATGATAGAACTTGGGTTCGTAAGTCCTCGTCCTCCCAGTCTCAATCAGCTCCTCGCGCCTCTCATCCTCCTACCTCTGAACTTCCCCCACCTCCTACTGATCCCCAGCCAGTTTCGATTTCCTCTACAGCTCCACCTGTTCCACCTTCTTCTTCTTCGGAGTAGCAGCCCTTCCATGCCCTCCAAGATCAATTTAACAGGCTTGAGAATCGGTTTGATAGACTTGAGACCCGTATTGGGGCTCGTTTTGAGGGTTTGGACATGCGCCTTGATCAATTTGGAGCTCGGTTTGATGGTTTTGAGAGTTGCCTCAACCACTTGGATAGCTCCTTTGTCGACTTGCAAGGACAGCTTCGATCCTCTCAAGCACGGGTGAACTCATCTCTTGAGGACATCCTTAACCATCTCCGATGCATGTTTTGATAGGATCCTGGCACATCTATGTTTATTTTTCACTTTTGTTTTTAACCTTTTTCTAGTTGGTTTGTTGTTTTTAATGATGTCAAAGAGGGAGACATTGTACATTCACTCGAATATCACTTATTTTGTGTGTAAATTTCATGGTTATGTTACTTTGTTTCATCATTTATGAAATTTATCTTCTTTAATGATATATGTTTATGATGGTAAATTGTGCTTAAATTATACTTGAGAAATTTGGTTTTGATGTGGCCTTATAGTATGTTTCTTGAAAGTGATAGAAGGAGACGCATACGCAATCTTCATTTTGTCATCATCAAAAAGGGGGAGATTGTTGATATGTAAAGCATTTAGATGATAACAAAATGGATGCCCAAAGTCAAGATCAAGATGGATGATCAAATGATAAATTTCTCAAGTTTTTATAAATTGTATAATTAATGCAAATTTGGTTAAGTTCAAAGCTCAAAGTATGTTCAGTAAAATGGTTTTAAAAAGAGACTTCTATATTTCAAAATATCTTTAAAGTGAATTTAAAAACAAACTCAAAAATCCCATTTATAAAAATCGAAAAAGGCCTTGAAATAAAAGTTTTTATTTTTTCAAAATTACAAGGCTTCGGTCGAACGAATAGGGCCATTCGATCGACCAAACTGGCCGTGTTTCAAAGTCAAAGAGTCCCATTTTTCTCGATCGAACAAACATGATTATTCGATCAAACACTGTGGACTTCGGTTGAACGAACCTTAGGTTCGATCGAATGAAGTTTGCTCCTTTTTTGAAACAGAGGACTTTACTTTTGTCGGTCGAACGAACAAGAGATTCGTTCGAACAAATATGAGACAGAGCCTATTCGATCGAACTAACCTATACCTTCGGTCGATCGAATGTGCGCAGATTTGAAAATTAATGGCTAGTTTTTACTGCGTAACAGCTAGTTTTTCAGAAAACCTATAAATAGCTCACTGTTTTCACGTTTTTGCTTCTTGAACACTGATATTTTCACTGTTACATTGATTTTCATTGAGAAAAATCCTTTGAGCTTACCTTATGCTTATTCATTATTCTTGAGAGAGTAAGTGCTTCATCTTGTATTATTCTAGTGATATTCAAGGAAGATTAACCTTCCATTTCTCTCTTGTAATTTTCAAATCTTGTAGCAAGAAAAGAGGGTTTCTTTTCTTGGTTTCTTTTGAGAGTTGTGAATCACTTGTGATAGTGATTGGTTTGTAAGGTTAGGAGGTGAACCTGAAAAATCTCCATTGTGTAAAAGTGAGCCTTATTTGATAAGGCTTGAGTTAGTGAATACTTCAAGAGGTTCTTGAAGGAAGTGGACGTAGGCTTGGATTTGGTCAAAACACTATAAACCGTGTTGTAAAGTCTCTCTTTACCCTTATCCTCTATTTGTGTTTGCACATTCGGGTTGTGGAAAACTAAAATTGTGAGAAGTTTAACTCTAAAGTTTTGAAACCCAATTCACCCCCCCACCCCCCCTTCTTGGGTTACCTTAGTAGGATTTCAACTTCTATTCCACTTAATCCAATTCTGACTTGTAAATCAACTTGGGTTCTGCGACTCCTAGAGAGATATAAAATTTTGAATGAACAAGATTTTGTATCTTACTTAGTAGAAGCATTGAATCATGAAAATGATCCGAGAACCTATGAGAAGGCAATACTTAAAAAAGATTCAGAAAGATGGCTAGATATAATAAATTTAAAAATAGAATTTATGCATATGAATCAAATCTGGATACTTGTTAATCCACTATAAGGAATAGTTCTTATAAATTATAAGTAAACCTTCAAGGGAAAGATTGATAAGGATAGAAAGACAGAGACCTATATAGCACGACTAGTTGTGAAGAGTTATACTTAGAAACTAAGTTTCGGTTATAAGGAAACCTTTTCGTCTGTAACTATGATAAAATCTATTCGAATTATATTAGCTATAGTCGCATACTATAATTGTGAGATTTGACAGATGGATGTCAAAACGATATTCTTTAATGATTACATTGAGGAAAATCTATTCGTAAAACCACTAGTACGTTTTATATCATCTACTTAATCAAATAAAGCATGTAAGTTACATCGATCCATTTATAGACTAAAATAAGTCTCCCAAAGCTAGAATATTCGATTTAATGAGATAGTCAAAGCGTTTAGCTTCAACAAGAATCCGGATAAACCTTGTGTTTATAAATAGATTAAAGATCAAGTTATCACATTCCTTATATTATATGTAAGTGACATATTATTGATGGGTAATGACATATGCATGTTGGTAGAAGTTAAACTTTGGTTGTCCAGAATATTTTTCATGAAAGAATTAGGAAATGTTACATATATTCTCGGAATTCAAATATATAGAGATAGATTGAAGAGAATAATTGGATTATCCTAGAAAATATACAATAAAAAGATGTTGAAAAAATTTTAGTATGAAGAACTTTAAGACAAGTTTCCTGCCCTTCAATCAAGGTCTCCATCTTTCTAAAGATATGGTCTAAAGATAGATGAAGAACGGCAACGGATACGTAGTGTTTCATTCGTATCAGCTATTGGTAGTTTGATGTACACTATACCATATATACGAATTAGTATAGCTTATACAATAAGTTTTACCAGTAGATATCAGGTTAATCCTAGAAAAAAACAGTGGTTTATAATGAAAATAATCTTTAAATACTTAAGAAGAATTAAGGATTTACTTTTTGGTTATTGATCTCAGGAGTTAAGTATTCATAGGTATTCTGATTCAGATTTTTAGTCAAATATAGATGATCAAAAATATTAATCTAGTTTTATATTTTTATGTAATACAATGGCTGTGAATTGAAAGAGTTTCAAACAGATGATAACAGCTGAATATATTATAAAAACTGAGTATATTACGACTTTAGAAGTTGTTAAAGAAGCAATTTGGATACAAAAGTTCATGTATAAACTAAGTGTCAATAAGCATATTATGTGATAATACAAATGTTATTACATAAGTAAAGGAACTTAGAGTACACTAAAAATCCAAATATATTCAAAGGAAATATCATATTTTTAGAGAGATTATTGGTACTGGAGATATAATTGTACAAAAGATATTTTTAACAAAAATATTACTAACCTTCTCACTAAGGCGATAACACTGAAGTAATTAGACCAACATCTTAAGGGATGAGTATTAGATACAACAGTGAATAGGTTTAGTATAAGTATGAGTTTATTGGTGTTTTATGCCTTAAAATCATTTATATTGCCAGTTTTTGACATTTTTATATTAAATTATTATTTGAATATGTACAGTACATATTCATTAATGATAAAATCCTTTTAATTCATATGTGTATGTTGCTTTCTCATTTTGATCATACCAATGATTGAGTACACATATAAATGTCCAGATAATTTGATTATCTAAACAATTCCTTACGAAAGTCGTGTCAATCAAGCATTAATATTGTATAATAGATACACTAGATATCTCTAGTGAATATCATGAGATGATATTAATGTAAATGACATGATAATCATGTTATTAGGACATTAGTGTAAATTAACAATTAAAGAATAATTTTTTAAACATGACCACAAATATTATAAATCACACAGAAGTATGAGGTTAATGATTTGTCATATGATTCTACTAGTATGATAATTGTTCCTCAAACCTAAGACGTTATTGTCGTCTTTCGGTATAGATCTACATAATTTATATAGTGTATAAATATAAGGTTAATCACGTCTTGTATAAAAAAATCGATTTGTTCATATGTTATTTATATTAGAATATGAGTGATAATTAATATGTGATCCTTTGACTCAATATATAGGAGATTGGGATACCATTGACCAAATTTAGATTCGAGTTCCCATTTGGATATTAATAAATGCCTGAAATAGAAGTCTTTGACCAAAGCAAATTAAAGTTATATAAAAGAGTTTTATGGTAATGAGTTTAAAGCATATAAACCAAAAGTCTAAGCAAAAATTAAGTTTAGGGGTTTTGACATTTGTGAGTCCTAACTCAATTGGGATTAGATGAACAAAAGAAATCTATTCATACAGAATGTATAATTAAGCCTTAAAAAGTTCAATGAAGACTTTCTTCATTGTGATTTAGGGGTTATGGTATATTGCTAAATGTTAACTATAGTCATTGAGTCTCTGAATAGTTTGGAATGAGATCAATGAGATCAATTTTGACTCATAGCTAATATCATAGTGAACCTAAGACATCATAACATAAACTTATAATCATTTTTGCTATTAAAGAGAGTAAATATTATCCGTAAAATAGCTAAAACTCTCGGAGATAATATTAGGTCGAAAAACGTAAATAATTTACGCGTTAAATAGTTTAGCAAATGTATCAAAAAAGCGTAAATAATTTACATATTAAATAGTTTAACAAATACGACAACTAAATTTAATGACCTGAATGTAACTTAAAGTAATTATAATATTTTATTAATATTTAAAAATATAAATAAAATTAAAATAAATTTAGTCAAAAAAAGTTTGACTGGATTTGGGACCTATTTTTCGTATTTTTAAAATATAAAAACTTTAGTGATATTTTATATTTACTATTAAAAAGTTTGTTCGACAAGTTTGGAAGCCATTTGTCTTTTACTAAAATGACTAGGAGCAATTAATAAATGGAAAAATATATATATAGGGTCATTTTTTATTTTTATTAATTTTTAGTTTTTAAGAAAAATCAAAAACCAAATAAGCTCTCTCTCTCTCCCATGAACGACCATAGCAAGATTTGATCATTTTGTTTGACTCTCTTAGATATATCATAGATTTGAGGTTAAATTTATCATCAATTCACTAAAGGTTAGTGAATTATTCTTTAACTATACTTGATTTTGATTAATTTTGTATAGTTTGATAATTCTGCATGTCATAAACTCTAAGTGCATGTTATCCTTGCTTTCAACTCTTCAAGTAAAACTTTTGAGATTGAATATGATGCTTCTGGGATTGATATAGGTGTTGTCTCAATGCAGGATAAATGTTCATTAGCTTATTTTAGTGAGAAGCTAAATGGTGCATAACTTAACTATTCTACTTATAATAAGGAGCTATATACATTAGTGAGAGTATTAAAAACTTGGCAACATTATCTTTAGCCTAAGAAATTTGTGATCCATACTAATTATGAAGGGACAAGGTAAGCTGAATAAAAGACATGCCAAGTAGGTTGAATTTATAAAGACCTTTTCTTATATGATTCAATATAAGCAAGGAAAGAAAAATATTGTAGCTGATACTTTATCAAGACGGTATACTCTTATCTCTATTCTTAGTTCTAAGTTGTTGGGATTTAAACATCTTTAAAAAATGTATACTACTAATTCTGATTTTGCAAATGTGAATCATGCATGTGAGCATGTTGCTTTTAGTAAATTTTATAATTATGATGGTTTTATTTTCAAAGAGGATAAGTTATATGTGCCTATTTGTTCATTGAAGGGGAGTTACTGGGATATTTTGGTGTTGCTAAAACATTGAACGTATTGTATGAATATTTCTTCTGGCCTCATATATGCAAAGATGTTAAACGAGTATGTTCTAGATCCAATACATGTAAGCAAGCCAAATCTAAAGTCCAATCACATGGTATATATTTACCTATTCCTATTTAACCTTGGGTTGATATTTTCATTAATTTCATTTTGGGTTTACCTAGGTCAAAAAAGAGTAGAGATTTTATATTTGTCATAGTGGACAGGTTTTTCAAAGTGACACATTTTATACTATATCATAAGACTGATGATGTAATAAATATTATTGATTTGTTCTTTAGGAAAGTAGTGCATTTGCATGACATTCCTAAGACAATAGTTTGTGATAGAGATGTGAAATTCTTGAGCTACTTTTGGAAGGTATTATGGAATAAGTTAGGAACTAAATTGCTCTTTTCTACTACTTGCCATTCTCAAATATATGGGCAAACTAAGATAGTCAATAGAACTTTAGGAACTTTGTTGCATATTGTTTTGCATAAAAATGTGAAAATTTGGGATAATTGTATTCCTTTTATTGAATTTCTATATAATAGATGTGTCCATTCTTCTATTGGTTTTTCGCCACTTGAGATTGTGTATGATTTTAATCCATGGACTTCTTTGGATTTGATATCATAACCTATCTATGAGATTTCTAACTTAGATATACAGAAAAAGACAGATATGTTAAGTCTATACTTGAGAAGGTAAGACAGTATACTGAGAAAAGAATAAACAATATGTAACCTGATCTCAATTAGATTATGTATCCAAGTATAGGTAGTCTTGTTGTAGAATAGTCCGGTGAGTCCAAGTGTCGTATCCACAGGGAGTGTTTTTTCCAAGG
>JAVXUL010042146.1:0-10954 GCA_035590515.1 Trichilia minutiflora
AAAATGGACAGCTGAGATTTGACAAAAAAAACTGCAGGGGGGTGATTCTATTTTTGTCAAACCACAGGGGGGAATTTCGATTTGTCACTTAATGTTTACTATGAGTGATCAGATTCAGTACTACTTTTGACATTGTTATATATAATTTTAAATTTGAAAAAATGATTTTGAATTTTTAATGATTTTTTACTAAAAAAAATAAGAATGTTGTTTTGTAAATAAAACATGTTCCATGTTTGTTTGTTTTTACAAGGGTTTGACAAAGTACTTGTAGAAATTATTTTTTAATTAAAAAATTCAAATATTATTTTTTACATAAATAGCTTTTGGGTGTACTTACAATGAAACCATTTTTACTTAAAACCACTTCATTAAAATGAAAAACTAACACGCCTTAGTTTAGCTAATTGTGATTTTTATTCTTTGCATATTAATATCAATAATGAAAAAACATTATTGCTGTAGTCATTTATCCCTTAATTAGAATTTTTATACATCCCCGTAATAAATATTTTTCCAAAACAAGACTTGGAAACAAACAGAAATGAATTAATTAGGTGTTTAATTAATTTAGTATTCATGTTTGTGAAATGAATGGATTAAATTTTGTGAAACAAACAATTACTATATATAATTCTATCTGGTTCTTTCATCTTGACTTGTCAATTAGTAGTTTGTCGCCTTCTTATTAAAATCTTGAATAGTAGGTGTAGCTGATGAAATAAGATGTTATGGAAAAGGAAAATAAAATCTTATGCTAAACCTTGAATGGAAGAACGGGCTGTTTTTGTAGGACAATGCTTTGGATGTGATCATAAGAATAAATGGAATTTTTTTAATTATTTTTTTTAATTCGAGATCTACGAGTCAATTTATCCATATCTCGATTAATTTTTAAAAATGATTAGTATAATATTCTACTATCACAATCTTCTACTGAAATTATAAATTTATTTAAAAAATTAAATTTAAAATCATATATTTAACCATACAATCTAAAATTGATTTTTATTATCTGAGTTATCGATAAGTGGGTTTTAATTATCATATGCTAAACGTTAGTAGATTTTTTTTTTTGTGCTGAATAATGACTTGACTGCGAAAATAAGAATAAATGGAGCCAGTCTGTACCTGTCTGTCCCTTAAATATTCAGTATTTAATTAGGACTAGGAACAATGACTTGAACGTAAACATAAAAATAAATAAATTATTGATAGTTAACTTACGAAATTATTTTAGTTTTAATAAAAATAAATAAATATTAGAACCATGTAATCCCCATTACGTTTTTTAAATGTAATTTTATAAAAATAATTGTGATTAATATATTATTAATTTAAAATTTAATTTAATTATATTTTTTATAGCTTGAAAAATTCACTTTTAAACCTACTCACATCTCTTGACTTAAAGTTTAACTTAATTATATTTTTTCTAAACAAACACTTTGAACCATCACATATTATTGATATAAAATTCAACTTAATTATTTTTTTCACAAGCTGAAAAGTCTACTTTTGAACTCCACACACGTCTTTGATTTGAAATTCAAATTAATTATAATTTTCACAGGCCGACACTTTTGAATATTTGCCATATTGTTGACTTAAAATTCAACTTAGTTATATTTTCTACGAGTGAAAAAATCTACTTTTGAACTCCTTACATGTTTTAATAATTACAATTATTTTCATAAAATAAAATAAACTCTAAATTTTAATTTTTTATTTCTTTTTTCTCATAATTTTGTGTCATTTGTGACTTCGAATAGAATTTCTTTCGAAACCTAGTATGAGGGAGAAAAGTGCATGTAGGACTTAAATTGAATTTCAAACATTACTCTATATATTATTGCTGCAGTCATTTGTCCACTCATTAAAATTTTTATTCACCCCCGTAATAAATATTTTTCCAAAACAAGACTTGGAACCACATAGAAATTTTAGGTGTTTAATTAGTTTAGTATTCATGTCTGTGAAATGAATTAAAACTTGTAAAACAAACAATTACTATAATTCATTTATAAATATTATAATAGATCAAAAATTTAGTTTCATTTGTAACTTCCAATAGAATTTCTTTCAAAACCTAGTTTGAATATTATAATAGAACAAAATTTTAGCCATGTAGGACATAAATTGAATTTTAAACATTACTATTATTGATGCAAGAATTTTACGTTGTCTTGAACTTTGTGAATTAAGATTTTTTTTACTTCGAGATAGTTGAAATCAAAGAAAACGATTAGCAGAACAACCGATTTCTCGACGAAAATTCTCTGAAACTTAAATTAGGATTTTGCTTTTAGTGAGAGAGAGAAGCTGAAAATCAAAACTGACAACAATTCAGTGTCTTATATTTCTATTACCTGTTTCCTTGATTTTCTTACGTTACATAGTCGAACTTCATAATCGTAGGGCATGTGTCTGGCAATCATTGCTTCTCTTTGCAGAATATGGGATAAGTTACTAAAATTATGGACTATACTATAACAATCGTTATCCACACTTATTTGCTTTAATTATCCTACTTAAAATTGTCAAACGGGTTAGTGTAACTATGGTAAATGATCCTGGGAATTCATTTGTTTACAACCTCATAGTAGTTCTTATTCTACATCTCTATCTTCAATCTCTGATATCTTGAGACCATCAGAGGCCTTGTCTCTATGCGAGTTCAGTGGGATGCTCAAGTTTTCAGATTTTTAGAGTGAAATATAGGAATCTCGAGATATCAAGGTTTCACATGATGGCTTTTTAACATAGAAAAAGATTGGATGTCTCGAATATTTACCCTGTAACCTCATGATGGTAGGTGTCGACCTCAGGAAATTCCGATAACCTATTATAGACATGACCCCATTAGTTTTGGGCTGTCACTAGGGAATGGGCCCTCTCATTGATCTTTGGATTTGTAAAATCAAGATTCTTTTTAATAGTAGCCTTCTAATATTTAATTAAAAGTTATTTTAAATAAAAGCTAAAATTAAGGTCCCGACTTGATATGATATTACTACTCTTCTTCCATTACCCCCAATTAATATCATAAATACAAATTCATTTTCCTCAACTAGGTGCTGTTTTCTCATTAATACTCTAGTAATTGACCATTACAATCTATACGATGGACTCAGGCTTTTTAACCTATCATTGAATTGAGTCGTTTTTTTTTACTTTACTGGCTTAAGTTATAACAATCTCATTGACTTGCTGCATAAGAACATCGATATTCCCCAGACCTAGTTAAATCAGCCACCCTATCATTGACATGGACCTGTCATTTATTTTAGGTGACCAATTTTTGGTGTTTCGAGATTGCTATATATTGACATAGCTTAATCTTGTCTATTAAATGTGTGTGGTTAGGGTCTTCTTCATTTGACAATATAAATACTTTCCTTTCCCACATTCATTTATGTTTTATTTCCTCTTCATCTGCAAGCCTTCACTTCTCTATAACTTTGAGCAATATGTGATTTCCAAAAAGCATTCTAAGACTCTAACTTTCATGCTCTCAATAATTTTTCATGAGTTTTTTATTCTATCTTTATCCTTTCTCATATTATAATTTTTTATTCTAGAATAATTTTTAAAACTATAATAATTATATAGACACTGGCATGTAAAACCTTGAATACTGATACTTAAGACTAAAGTAGATTTATTACCTTTTATATTTGAGATATTCACATAAAGATATGGTCGTAGAAAATCCACGTAGACTAAGATATTGGAACACATATGTTTAGTAATCATAGATTCGTTTATGATTTTTTGAACATTATAAATCAGAATATAGGGATTAGATCTCCTAGTTTATATACATATCTTGAGTTATTAATGAACTTGTGCAGTCAAATTGGCCTTGTTTTTCTTTGATGTATAGGTAGAAATATCATCTGTCTCTACCTTTAGTAACCTCGAGACTGCTTCTGAGGAAAACAACTTAGCAAAAGAATTAGCAATAGTCATGACCTTGCTTTTATTTCTGAGAGATGTACACCATATGAACACAACTGGTTCTTCTCCACAATCGTGGAGTCTGATTTGAAGGTATTTTCTTCTATATTTCAATATTTTTGACAACATATACCTTTGAGTCCCTAAAGAGAATGAGCTCCCTAGTTGTTCTTTCGAAGGGGAGATTGCATTTAATGTGAAATTATTTTATCTTGAGGTTAGGTTATCCCTGTAGGCTTACTTCGGAGGACATTTGAGTCTTTTAAGATTGTCCCATTCCAGCTAAACTTGAATAACTAAAAGATTTTATCAACTCTCTACATTACTTGAAACAACATTTCTAGAGATACCTCTCTACAAAAATAAATTCTCTAACCTTATCTCCCTTCATAAACTCAACATTTTTAAAAAATCAAGTATTTTTTATATCAAAAATTGATTTAGTAGTAAGATCATAAAACTTATAACCCCTAAACCTTTTAAAGTATCCAATAAAATAGCTATTGACAATTTTGGTTTCTAGTTTCTTTCATTTAACCTATAAGGTTGTGTCTCAACTAGACAACTCCAAATATACAAGTGCTTCAAATGAGATTTCTTACCTGTCTAAAGTTTATAAAATTGAAAACCTATTATGTATATAAACTATGGTCTTTAATACTTCTCTTCAAAGAGACTATGGTAAGATGGAATGACTAATCATACTCCTTACTATATCTTTAAGTATTCTATTTTGCCTCTCAGCAATACCATTCATGTTAGGAGTTTTCAATATAGTATCTTATAGGATGATACTACACTTCTTTAGAATTTTAGTAAAGGGTCCCGGACATTTTTCACCTGATTTGTTATATTTGTCATAGTATTTACTATCACAATTAGATATAAAATTTTTAATCCTTTTACAAAGTTTATTCTCAACTTTAGCTTTATAGCTTTTAAAAATGTTTAGAGAATAAGACTCTAATGAATGAGATACAAGTAACTATATCATGAGAAATCATCTAGGAAGTAAAAAAATATTATTGACCATTCTAAGAAACTGAAATTAAACTTCTTATTTTTAAATGATTAAGAGTAATCAAATTTGTTCAATACAAAAATAGAACCAACTTCCATCTAAATGACAATACAATACAAGTCTCATTTAAAAGAAAAAATAATCTTTAATAACAAGCTAAAGGTTATAATGTTCTCAACTTTTATTGATTTATTGTTACCTATATAAATGTATCTTTTACCGTCACTTGACTTTTTAAAGCTTAAGCGACCATATATAGATACACTAATTTAAGTAGGAGCCACAAAATCTATACACTAAGTGTATTTAGATACCAAAGTTAAATTAATCTTAGAATAAATCAGAGAAAAAGTGTACCTTTCTTTCCACGCCAAATGTGATAGTTGATACATTTCTTTTTTCTTATGTCCATCACTCCCATAGAAGAAATAGGCAAAGGCTCATCTTGTTAGTTCTATTATTTCTTTAATAATGTGAAACCCACAGCTTCCTTACTCTTGTTTCTTTTCTTGTTCTTATTCTTGCTTTTGTTTTTAGAGATCTAAATTAAGACTTTATGTCTTCTCTTTCTTCAATTTGTCCTCTTCTTGCACATAGCAAGAGATAAACTCATTAAAAGATCATGTCTCTTTTTTACACTTGTAGTTCACTTTAAATTGATTGAATTATGAATAAGAAAAATCAAAAATCAAGTGCATGAGCAAATTCTCAAACAACTCCAACTTAAGCACCTTTAGTTTCAAAGCAAGATGTGATGACATATATATGTTATACTTTTTTATGTTCCATTTTTCTTTATACATTGTTGAAATGAGATGCACCAAAAGTATACTTGCTTTAATATTTTTATTCTTTATTTTTTTAAAGAATTCTTTAGTCATAGTGATCTTAATTAGATTATTATACCTAAATATATATAATCTTATTATAGTAAAGTCCGGTGAGTCCAAATGTCATATCCATAAGGAGTGTTTTTTTTCTAAGAGTTTAATTAGGTTATGTCCAAGTCAAGATCTAACAGTAAAAGTTTAAAAGTAAAGGTAGAATAAATGATAGATTAATTTTAAGAAAAGAATTACCAAATAAAGATTAAATACTAATTAAAATACTAAGGCTTTATAAATTAATATTTTAGGATGATGGTAGTAAACTAGATCCCTTATGTTAACTCAATTGAGATTAACTAAAGAGTTATCCTAATCAGAAGATGAAAATCATTTTATGCACGAAAAATATATTTCTTTTTTAAAAAAATCAATATTTGATTGAAACAATACCTTTAAATTAATTGAAAAAAATATAAGAGAATTATTTCAAACATTTAATGTTTAAAGTAGGCTTTGTACCATATGTCTACAATGAATCAAGGAAAGTTTTTCTATGCATTCGATATGCCAAAATGTCTACATAAAAATTAAAAAGTTTAAGTGCTTAAAAATATTTTTCAAAACATGAATATGCAATTAATAAAAAGAACTTTAACATTAAAAAGAAAAGGTGTGATCTAGAGAATAAATTATACACCCTTAGTATCAACTTCTTAACCTTAACTAGTACTTTAGAAAAATATAGAATTAAAAGAATGAAATTTTATTATGAAAGTATATTACTAACTAATTCTATTACATTTATTCTATTTCTAGAACACAAAATAGGCCTCTTATTTATAGGCAAACATAAGAGCTAAATGTTAAAGTAGATAGTTGAAATGTTTGACAATTAAGTTAAAATATTCTAGTTATCACAAAAATATCATGGATGAATTTAAAGATCAATGATTTAGCTTCTATTATTAACATGATAGTTGTAGATAGTTAACTCATCTTTCAACTGCCACTTGTATTAGGTAAATCTAAAATTTTTATCAAAAGATATGGGCAAAATACGAAAGCATGGTTGGATTGGACTAGAACAACAACTGGACTTGATTGATAGCTTCAAAAATATAACTTAGAGCTTGAATTGAAGGTTAGACAAACATAAAATTTTAACCCAATGAGTTAGATTTTCAATGGATTATGATTCACCTCAATAGCTCTCTTGGATAAAAAGTTATGGCCTTTTTACGTTTACTGCATTAAAATAAAAATTAACTAAAATTACAAACAAAGTAAATTTTACATTAAAGGCTAGAAATATGCATAAATAGAAAGAGTTAATCATACTTTAAAGTGTAAAATAATGAATTTAAACCTTAGTGCATACACTTTTATACTCATCAATAAGTCATAACTTCTAAAGTTCCTACTTTTCATCAAGGTAAGTTTGAGTTTTTACTTTTTATCTATATCGCTTGCTACATCTTTAGTAACCGGGTACTACTACTTACTATATCTATTTGATTCATATCTTCTTTATCCCCTCAACATCCTATTGGTTTCTAATGGCTTAAAATATACATAACAACAAGTTTTCTCCCTAGAATACATGCCCTAAAACCATGCTTTTCAATGACAAATGAAGGGTGCACAAAGAAAGCTTATTAAAACATAGAAGCAAGTTTTTAATTACACGAGTTTGTCAGGTCAGTGATCGATTGGCTTAGTTTGATCAGTTGACAAAGTTTACCCAATCAAATTTTCGATCAATCCAAATAAGGTATCTAGTTTGACTAATCACCTTGGAAAAATACATAAAATACAATTCTTGTATGACAAGAATAGAAATTCCTAAAACTATAACCTCGATACACAAATGACACACAAAACTTGGATGACAAGAGACTAAACACAAGTAAACATATGAAAAATGTGTTTTTCAAGTTAGAAATTGGATTTCTAAATATAAATATGTAATTGTTACATGTATATTGACAATTAGAGAATTGTTAATCAAACATGCATAATTAGTAAATGATATGCATAAGTATATTTGATATATGTATGTATATATGTTACTAATCAATATTTGCTCATAGGATGAATGAATATTGACTACTATGCTTTTAATAAAAAGTTTTAAAAATTGATTTTAGAATAATATTTGTTCATATGATGAATAAATATTATTTAAGATTTAAATTATTTTCTAAATTTGAATTTTTCATATTTATATGGTAAATTGTTTACTAAATATATTTGTGATTTTGGGAAATCATAAATGTTAAAATTATGTGTATTATTGAACATGTGTATGACACAGGATTTGAATGATATACATAATAACTCTCTGTATAATTATTAAATCCTAGCCTCCCATTGTGGGATGACGTTGAGATCTTTAACATAAATTAGTATCCCAAGATTTCTATTATAAGAGAGGTATTGATTTGTGTTATAGAAATTTGTTTTCACCTTAACCAAGATTTCTATTGTGTGAGGGAGAGGTGAAAATAACATCTTGAGAAGGCACGATGGTTTGAGTTTAATTGACCTAGGGTACCAAGATTTCTATTATGTGAGGTATCCAAAATTAGGGCTAAATAAAGAATCAAACCTTACATGGTGATGTAAAAGAAAATGTGTTTCCTACTTATTGGGGCTAATCGACCAAGATTTCTATTATGTGAGGTTGGTTAATTCTGATAAGATTTTGATTTCCCACTATCAATAATAACAAAATTCCAACGAAACTTTTAAAAGTCCTATCTAGGGAGTGTGGGATTCAAATAAAATAGTAGAAACTAATATAATTAGCACATATGAATAACTTTTAAAATATTTAATTGTTATTATTCAAAAAATTATTTGAATATACTATAAATCAAATTGTTGATTAATATAATACTAGATCACTAATAATCTTTTTCTATGTCTCTTCAGTTTCTTAAGCTGATAGTGATTAATATAATACAAAACAAACACTGAACGACGTTCTCTATCATACATAAAATTTTTGGACTTTTGAAAGTTTGATAGGGATTAAGTTTAAATCCTAATAAAGAAAAATTGCTTTCTTTAGGGAAAAATAGAACATATACAGAAGAGTGGTCCTTACTACCTTGACAGACTTGTAAAGTTAGAGAAATGTACTAATAGCTACATGATGATTGATTATAAATTAATTATTATTTCAGATCATCATTAATGAATACTATATTCTGCAGCTATATCTCATGTTTGTGTCCTCTATAGATATTACAGAATTATTCAGTATTATCGAGAAGCAAGATCACTTTAAGAATGGCTAATGGGACAACTGTTGCTGCTGAAGCTAAAGGATTTTACGAGTTTAGATTGTCTACTGGACACATTATGAGATTAAACGCTGTGTTATATTTTGCTAATGCCACTAGAAACATGATTTCTATTTTTATACTATATAAGGATAGTTACAATGTACAGTTTATAGAAAATGAGTGTTTCATACATTTTTGAAATGTATTAGTGGGTAAAACAATAAATACAAATGGATTATATATTTTAGAATTGAATAACAGTTATTCAATAAAATCTATTACGAATAAAAGAATTCAGGATAAATTAAATCTTAAAATCCTATTGTACCATAGATCAGGTCATATAGGAGACAGAAGATTGATTTAACTTGGTATAAGTAGACTTCTGAGTTCATTAGATTTGGAACCCTCACCAACTTGTGAATCATGTCTCTAAGAAAAGATGACTAAATCTCCCTTTAAAGGTAAAGGAGAGAGATCTAAGAAGCTATTGGAACTCATACATATAGATGTATGTGGTTCATTTAGTTCCCAAGCCATAGGTGGATTTGCTACTTCATTACCTTTATCTTTGATATTTCATGATATAAGTAAGTGTATTTAATGAAATACAAATTTAAATCCTTTGAAATATTTAGAGAATTTAAGAAGAAAGTAGAGAAACAGACTATAAAGAGTATTAAAGCGCTACGATTGGATCATAGGCATAAATACTTGATTACAGAGTTTCAAGAATTTTTAAAAGATAATAGAATAGTTTCCCAACTTACTCCTCCTTTCACACCACAGTTGAATGGTGTAGTGAAAAGGAGAAATCGTACCCTATTAGATATGGTGTGATTAATGGTGAGTTTTACAGACTTACCAATGTATTTATAGAGGTATGCTCTACTTACTACTGCGTATATCCTGAATAAAGTCCTATCAAAGTTAGTCCAAAAGACTCTGTATAAAGTATAGAGTAGTAAGAAATCCAGTCTTAGTTATACGAGCATCTGGGGATGTCTAACTTATGTTAAGTTAGTTAACCTTGATAAGTTGGATGTCAATCGGAGAAGGGAAGGTTCATCAGATATCCTAAAGTTAGTTTAGAATATTATTTCTACTTTTATATTGATCAGCATATCATGGTCAGTAACAATGTATACTTCTTAGAAGAAGAATTCTTATAAGAAGGTGGTGCAGGTAGATTTATTGAACTTAAGGAAGGGTTCTTAAAAGTTCAGTCTAATGATATTGTGGCTGGACTGTCCAGGCAACAGACCTCAGTTTCAGTTCTAATTCTAATATATTGATCCTCTAGGATATCGCATCATTCAGAGTGATATGATCTCCTCCATGAGCAGGAGTGTGACTCTTACTTAGTGAGAGAGAGAGATCATCCTGATGATCCTAGAAGCTATAAGAAAGTTAATATGAATAGAGATTCAGATAAATGGTTAGAGGCTATGAATTCTGAGATTCAATCCATATACATCAATAAAGTCTGGACACTTATTGATCAACCAAAAGGAATTATTCCTATTGATTGTAAATAGATCTACAAGAGAAAAATTGATAAGAATGGTAAGGTAGAGACATATAAAGTACGACTTGATGCGAATGGGTATACTCAAAAATAAGGGTTAGATTATGAGGATACCTTCTGGCCCGTGGCTATAATTAAATTCATCCATATCATTATAACCAAAATAGCATACCATGATTTAAAGATCTAGTAGATGGATATGAAAACTGCATTCTGAAATGGGGTTGAGGCTCTAAGCCCTAGGATTTTTGCTAAGTTTCCTAAGCATGCATTAATGGAAATTTTCAACTTTTGAAAACTTTAACCATTTGAATGAATAAAAACTCAC
>JAVXUL010042167.1:0-10953 GCA_035590515.1 Trichilia minutiflora
TGGGAAGACGACGGATAGAGAGGAGGACAAAAAAAAGACGCAAAGGGGGCATAGGACCGTAGGGGGAGTGAGGTGGGTGGGGTAGAGGGGGCTAACTACTTTATTTAATACTTCTTTAATGTTGTGTAATTTTTATTTTATTTTTTATTTAAATATTTATAATTTAAATTTTTTTTAAGATCCCAATGGGAGCAATACCCCCACTGGGCCTTAATTGTCTCCGCCACTAAGCTGAACCAAACCGAATAGACTGAATCAAACTGGATAAACCAAACCGAACCAAAAATTAAAACGAACTAAAAATTGAACTTAACCCAAACTAGCACTTGACACGAATTTGATTTCACGGTGCTTTGGCTTTTCAATCTCCTTTCGATGGCTCTTTAGATGTCGTATGCCGTGAAGACCTAATGGGGTTTGATCGCTGACATCTTTTAAGTGGATTGGTGGTTTTGGATCGATGGAAGGTGACTGATGACAGTTGATGATGATGATGAACAGTGATGACTTGGGTTAGGAAGAAAAACAAAAATAAGAATGCCCTTGGGGTTTTGATACCTTGTGAAGATTCTGAATGTTTTATTTTTGTATAATTTATGATACAAGTTACACTTTCATGTATACAAACAAATTAGAAGCGAAAAAGCAATGTGCTTGATATTGATATTTATGTCACATCTTTGATTTTGATGATAAAAAAATGAATAAATTAAAAGCGGAATGAATGAATCAAAAGCGGATAACAAAATAGATCAATCAAGCAAACATCGAAATTGAACACAAAGAAAGAAAAAGACTTGAACAAGAAATGAGGATCTATCATTTCAGGTTTTTTCTTAATAATTTAGTAAATATGGTGTAATTGTCTTGATTGTGAAAATTGCATGTGAATAAGCTTAAGAAAATTTTCTTTATAGGTCAAAGAATTTTTCACGCACATAATTGTCAAAATTAAATATTTATTGCTTTATTGAAAATTGTAAAAATGTCATTGTCATTAAAATGCCATCTTTTGTAAAATACCAATTTTTACATTTTTAATGAGTCCATTCTAATGTTTTAAAATATTAAAGTTTTTCAAACACAAAATTCCCTAGACCAATTTGTAAACTTTCAAAAATTTAAGGATATTCAATAAGACTTTCAAAAATATTTTTAAAAGTTCAAAAATATTTAACTTTCAAAAATTTAAGGGCATTCGATCAAATAAATCTCAAGATTTGTTTGAATGAATGGTAATAAGGGTAATCAAAGGCATGGTTGCTAATCTCAATTAGATTATTATATCCAAGTATATGTAGTTTTGTTATAGTATAGTCCGGTGAGTCTTAAGTATCGTATCCATAACGAGTATTTTTTTCAAGAGTCCAATTGAGTTATGTCTAAGTTAAAGTCTAATAGCAAAAGTTCAAAAGTAAAGGTAGAATAAATAATGGATCAATTTTAAAGAAAGATTACCAAGTAAGGATTGAATACAATTTAAAACACCAAGACTTTGAAATTTGATATTTTAGGATGATAGTAGTAAACTAGATCTCTTATGTTAACTCAATTGAGATTAACTAAAGAGTTATCCTAATTGGACGATGAAAAGCATTTGATGCATGAAAAATATATTTTCTTCAAAAAATCAATATTTGATTAAAATCATACCTTTAAATTAATTGGTAAAAATATATAATAAAAACATTTAAGACATTTAATGATCAAAGTATTTTTTGTGCCATATATTTACAATGAATCAAGAAAAGTTTTTTCAAGTTCAATATGCCAAATGTCTACATAAAAATCAGAGAATTTAAATGCTTAAATTTTTTTTAAAACATGAATATGCAATTAATAAAAAGAACTTAATATTGAAAATAAAGATAGGATTTACAGAACATACCATACACCCTTAGTATCAACTTCATAACCTTAACTAATACTTTAGAAAGACATAGAGATGAAAGAACAAAATTTTATTATAAAAGTGTATTACAAACTAATTCTATTATATCTATTCATTCCTTGAACACAAAATAGGCCTCTTATTTATAAGCAAATATGAGATCTAAATGTCAAAGTAAGTAATTATAATATTTGACAATTAAGTTGAAAACTTTGACAAATAAAATTGAAATATTCTAGCCACCACAAAAATGCTATGGATGACCTCAAAGATTAATGATTCAACTTCCGTGATAAACATGAAAGTTAAAGATATTTGACTCATATTGTAGCTGCCACTTATATCAAGTAAATCCAAAATTTCTAGCAAAAGATATAGGTAAAATACTGAAGTATGGTCGGACTGGACTAAGATAGCAACTGGACTTGATTGATGACTTCAAAAATATAACTTAGAGCCTAAATTACAAGTTGGACCAAACATAAAAGTTTTAGTCTAATAAGTTCTACTGGATTAAGATTCACCTCAATAACTCTCTTGAATGAAAAGTTATGGCTTTTTTACGTTCATTGTATTAAATAAAAACTAACTAAAATTATAAATAAAATAAATTTTACATCAAAGACTAGAAATATATATAAATGGATAGAGTTAATCATACTTTGAAGTATAAAATAATGAATTAAAACTTTAGTGTATATACATTTTTATGTACTCACCCCTCCCCCTAACCAACTTATTACTAGTCTCAGAGCAATATAAAGCGTTAATATTTGGCAATGAATTGAAACAAGAACTCACTTACAAGGTATTTATTATTTTAATTTTTTTTTATATTTTCAAATAAGTAAACTCCCAATCACAAGCCTCAAGTACAACCACAAATCCCTCAAACAAGAAATCCATAAACCTTTTTTTGTACTTAAAATGACACATAAATTATGGGGCTTTATTGAAAAAGAGAACAAAATTTATTCTTATTCACAAGAATTAACATCCTTTGGGTAATTTTATTTAATAATTATATACAATAATCATAACCCAATTCCTCGGTTAATGACACCTAGATCAATTGGTCTTAGGACATTAGATTTTAAGATACCTGTCATGACTCGAAATTCGTGGACTATGATTGACAGGAGACAAGACTAGGTTTATCTCTTAAGCCTTTCTTACTAACACTATAACTTTCATTATCCATTTTTGTATGGATTATACATATGCGTATGAGACAGAGACACACAACTATTAATGAAATATACCTTAAACCATTTAAACTAAGAAATAAGACTTAATGTCCATAAACATTCGTACCTAACTCATAAACACATACCAGTATATTTATGTAACTACTGATTTGATTTGATGAAATGACAAACTATCCTCGAGCTAACATATGGGGTATTATAATACCCTTTCGAATCTCTTTAGAAAATGATTTTAAATTTAAACAAATTTATAACTTCATTCATCAGCCAATGACTCTTAGGCCAATTGATCTTAGGGTATTAGGTGTTAAGACACCCCTACGAGTCTCTTTAGGAAATGATTTTAATTTTAAACAAGTTCATAACCTAATTCATCAGTCAATGACTCTTAGATCAGTTAGTCTTGGGTATTAGGTATTAAGACACCCTTACGAACCTCTTAAGGTCTTTGGGTATTAGGTGGTAAGATACCCCTACAAACCTTTTAAGGAGATGAACATTTTATTTATTTATGATTTTTTATCTTTTTTTATTCTTTTTTCTTTTTTTCTTTTTTTTTTTGCCCTTAGATGTAACTCTAATAAAATCTTCAAAACAAATACTGTCAAATTCTCAACTTGTAACCCATAATCATGCATCAAAGCGTATGTGTAATAAGAATAATTTATAAAATTTTTGCTCAATAGATCTATGGTCACAACTATTTAACCAATAACTATACGAGAGTTTACAGATTTAAATAATTCAAACAGAAGTAAATAATAAAAGCTTGTTATAAATTCTAAAAATTAAAGCCAAATGATAAAAAAAACACAAAAATAATTCGCTTGAAAGTGACACTGCTAAGATGCGTCTCAAGGATTGAAGAAGAAAAAAATCCTTTACTTAGCCATCTTTACAGAAATCGGATATTGTTAGTGAATTTTTTTTTTAAACACACACAAAAATAACACATAGAAAACACAACATATAATATCAACTATCCCTCCCCCTAACCAATTTGAGACATTATCCTCACTGTCTAAATGTAAATAGGTAAAGTATTGGAGATATCACCTAAGTTAGCTCTTATTGAAAAGATAAACCTACAATACACATTCTCTTACAAGGGTTAATAATCAATATTTAACAAATATATTCATTTATTTATTTACAAAAGAAAAACAAACATGCTTTTAATCAAACTATAAAAAATTATAATCAAAGCGTCAAATCTAGCTTACACTTTTTGATTTCTTTCCCAAACCAATTTATCTGAGCTATTATCAGAGCAGGTTTGCAAATGAAACTTTCTAATTTGTCAATCAACTGATCAGGAGTTGAAGCAGTGGTTAGGATTTGTCGTGCTGAGTATGAGATAAAATGTTATTTTATAGCTTTATCAAGAAAAGACAATAGGTTATCAAAAAAATTATTAACATTTAACAACTAATAGGTCTATCATGCATATTTATGAGAAACTCCTAATCTTTTTGCTTTGTGCTTCTTAG
Source organism: Trichilia minutiflora (assembly GCA_035590515.1). Classification (NCBI taxonomy): domain Eukaryota; kingdom Viridiplantae; phylum Streptophyta; class Magnoliopsida; order Sapindales; family Meliaceae; genus Trichilia; species Trichilia minutiflora. Next base: position 4,590 of record JAVXUL010042167.1, read on the forward strand.
TATAAGAATTCTTACCTAAACTAGGCATGTGAGAAATAAAAAAATCATAAAATTTTCCACCTAACAAACTTTTGCTTCGATAAACCATCTTATATCCTGAGATATACCATTATCATTGAGTACCCTTAATATTGTCATCCTAGTTTTATAAATTTTTATCAAATTATTTACAAGAAGAGAAGAAAAACATTTTCATAATTTTAAAATAATTTCATACATATTTTTTGAAAAAGAATAAAAAAGTAAAGAGTTTTTTTTAATTTATAACTCAACTATTTTGAGAAAAATGAAAATCGACTTAAAATATCACGGAGTACCGTTATTTGCCATTTAACTGGAAGAAACAAAAACGAAACAAAACAAAACAAAGTTTATAAACTGTCCTGTAAAAATAACACAAAAATTATTAGAAAAAATTGAAAACTAATCTTTAGAACAATTTTTCTTATAAATTATTAGAAAAATTGAAAATTAATCTTTAGAATAATTTTTCTCATAACAAGGATAAAAAAGAGGACCAATTTCTTTCTGGGAGTCTTTATTTTCTAAAAATGGTTTGAGTATTTGTTTGTTTACTTTAAACACATGATGATTTCTAGGATTCTCAATGTCAATAGATTTCAACTGTTTTCAATGAATTGACCACTTCATCTAGATTTCAACTTTCCTAAGAATAAATGAAGTTTAAAATCATAAAGTAAAATATTTTGACTAACCTCAATTATTTTTATTGAAATCATTTTATTATACTAGGATTTAGTTTTAACCTTTTGAATTTTTGCATTCTCATATACATCATTTCTCAATTCTTCCAACTCATTTAACTATAATTTGCGTAATTTACAAATATCATCAAGGTTTGTGTTAAAAGCTTTGATTGCTTAATAAGCTTTATGTTCAATTTTTACAAGTAAAATGACAAGGTTTTTCATAAATTAACCTATAAGGAGATATACCCAATAAAGTTTTAAAAGCAGTTCGATAGGCTTAAAGTGCATCTTTAAGTTTTAAATACCAATTCTTATAATTTGGGTTAACTTTTTTTTTTTGAAATTTCTTTTATCTTCCTATTTGCTAATTCAACTTGTCCATTTATTTATGAGTTATAAAAGGTAGACACTTTATGTATAATTCTATATTTTTTCATCAAATTTTCAAAAGGTTTATTATAAAAATGTGTTCCTCCATCACTTATAATAGCTTAAGGAATTCTAAATAGACTCAAAATATTTTTTTAAAAAATTTGATTACTGTTTTATAATCATTATTTTAAATGGAATTACCTCGATCCATTTGAGACATAATCTATTACAACCAATATATACACAAAACTAAAAGAAGGTGAAAAAGGACCTATAAAATCTATACTCCAATAATAAAAAATTTCAATAACAAGAATGGGGTTTAAAGGCATCATGTTTCTTTTTGAAATGGATCCAATTTTTAGACAATTCTCATATGTTTTACAAAATGTATATATATCCTTAAAAAGAATTAGCCAATAAAAATCATACTGTTATATTCTTTGAAGAAAAATATCCTCCACATATCTCATTATGACAAAAATTAATTACACTACTTACCTTATCTTCTGGTATGCATCTCTGAAATATTTGATCTAGGCAATACTTGAACAAATATGCATCATCCCAACAAAAATTTCTCACCTAATATAAAAGCTTTCTTTTATCCTGATTGCTCCATTCAAATGACATTTTTTCTATTGTAAGAAAATTAATAATATTAACAAACCATGGCATTGTAGTGACAAAAAATAAAATTTCATCAGGAAAAGAATTATTAATAGAAGAGATTTCAAATGATGAATGTGTTGTTAATCTCGATAGGTGATTTGCAACAAAGTTTTCAGCTCTTTTTTTTTTAATCCTTGGTCATGATATTGAATTCTTAGAGCAATAAAACCATCATATGAGTCTTGGTTTTACATCTTATTTAGTCATTAGATATCTCACAACAGCATGATGAGTAAAAACAATGGTAGGAGACCCAATCAAATAAGATCAAAATTTATCAAATATAAATATTATAGCAAGTAACTCTTTCTTAGTTGTGATGTAATTTATTTGAGCATCATTTAAAGTTCTACTTGTGTACTAAATTACATAAGGCTTAATTTTCTACCTTTATCCTAAAACAGCTCCAAAAGCATAATTACTTCCATCACACATTATCTCAAAAGGTAAAGACCAGTTAAGAGATTGTATCATAGGAGTCAATGTCAAAAGCTCAATTAATTTATCAAAAGCATTTTGACAATCTTGTGTCCATTCAAACAAACTATCTTTTATTAAGAGGTTACAAAGTGATTTGGATATAGTATTAAAATTTTTTATGAACCTCTTATAAAATCCAGCATGTCCTAAAAATGAACAAAATTCTCTAACTGTTTTAAGTGGTAGTAAATGAGTAATTAATTCTACTTTGACTTTATCAACTTGATTTTCTTTAAAAGATATCACATGTGTAACATCCTAATCTGATGAGGGCGGGAAGTGGCGTCGGGGCAAGGGAGCCTGAGCAAGGAGCGGCTTTTAGCAAGTTTCTAGGATGGCAGGGGGCAAGAATAAACCGAGTGCCACATCGAAATAGGAGAGGAAGTTACTGGACTATCTATGTAGAGTTGGAACCAAGTTGTCAACGAGGTCTTTTAGGATGGGTGGTGGTTTATTTCCAAGAACTACGCAGTTAAGCATGCTTGGATGAGAGTAGTACCAAGATGGGTGACCTCTTGGGAAGTTCTCGGATTGACCCATTTTCAAGAACAAAATCGTGAGGCCCCAAGGGTTGGGCCAAAGCGGACAATATTTTTGACAGATTTGGACCAGGTGTTATAATTGGCATCAGAGCCAACTCTCCTCTAGTACAATGGTGGTGGTTCGAACGAACCAGACAGAAGCTGGTGAGCCTGTAACATCCCGATCTGATGAGGACAAGAAGTGGCATCGGGACAAGGGAGCCTGAGCAAAGAGCGACTTTTGACAAGCTTCTAGGATAATAGGGGGCAAGAATGAACCGAATCCCACATCAAAATAGGAGAGAAAGTTATTGGGCTATATATGTAGAGTTGGAACCAAGTTGTCAAAGAGGCCTTTTGGGATGGGTGATGGTTTATTCCCAAGAACTACGCAGTTAAACATGATTGGGCGAGAGTAGTACCAAGATGGGTGACTTCTTAGAAAGTTCTCGGATTGACCCATTTCCAAGAACAAAATCGTGAGGCCTAAGGATTGGGCTAAAGCGGATAATATTGTTGACAAAATTGGACCTAGTGTTACAACATGACCCAAGATAATTCTCGAAGTAACCATATAATGATATTTTTCTGAATTCAATACAAGTCTTTTTTCTTCACATCGTTTTAAGACTTTATCTGTATTTTCAAGACAATTTTCAAAAGAATTTCTAAATACAATTAAATCATCCATGAAAACTTCTAAACAATACTCAACTATGTCACTAAAATTACTTAACATGCTTTCTTAAGAAGTTGCTAGAGCATTACAAAGTCCAAAAGGCATTCTTCTAAATGCAAAAGTACCAAAAGGGCATGCGAATGTGATATTTTCTTGGTCCTCAAGTGCAATGAAAATTTGATAGTAGCCTGAATAACCATTAAGAAAGCAATAATGAGAATGACCTGCTACTCTTTCTAAATTTTGGTTAAAAAATGGTAAAGAAAAATGATATTTTCTAGTGATTGCATTCAATTTTTGATAATTAATACACATTCTCTAACTAGATGACACACGTGTTAGTAATGACTCATCTTTTTCATTTTTTAGCACTGTAATCTTTTTTAGGGTTGTTGAGATGTTCTAGCATTATCCTTTAAATGTATTTGATGTGTGTAAATTAAGGAGGTAATGTCTTTTATGTCTTTTAAAGTTCACCCAATTACATTTTTATGACTTTTTAATATATCAATCAACTTACCTTCTTGTTCGCTCGTGAGAGTAAAAGAGATGACAACTAGAAGTGTTTGCTCGTCTTCAAGGTAAGTATAGTTCAATCCTTCAGGTAGAGGTTTTAACTCTTGCTTAATCATTTCTCTTTACTTATTTTCATTCAATTGTCTTAAGTCTTCAAATTGTGGCTTCCATCTCTTGCTTTCCATCTCCTGTGTACAATCAAATAATGAACATATATTAAAAATCTCATGCTCTAATGGCATACTTGATTCAAATGAATTAACCAAACAAGTTTCTAAAGGGTCAGAAAAATTTTCTTGAATTTTATCCTTTACAATGTTCTCAATAATGTTAGTTTCCTTATTCTCATCGTCTTCATCATGTGGTTGCTTACATATGTTAAAACATTGAGCTTCAATGTTATGTTGTCAAATGATAACTTCATGAATCTATTCTTGTAATTAATTAAGGCATTATAAGTTGCTAAAAATGGACGACCTAAAATAATTGAAATTGTATTATCTCTTCTATATGTTGTGTATCCAAAATAATAAAATCCATTGGATAAATGAATTTATCAATTTGAACTAACACATCTTCTACAACTCTTGGCACTTTCATTGATCGATCGACGAGTAAAAGAGTTACAAATATTGGTTTTAACTTACCTAAGTTAAGTTGTTAATAAACTGAACATAGAAGCAAGTTTACACTAGCAGTAAGATCAAGTGAAGCTTGTTCAATTTTATGATCTCTAATAATGTATAAGATTGTTGGACAACCTAGATCTTTGTATCTTATTGCATTATTATTCCAAAGATTGCACTTACTTGTTTGGCTAGAAAAGCTTTCTTTTTCACATTCAATTTTTTTTTACTGTGCACAAGTCTTTCAAAAGTTTGGCATAAGATAGTACCTGTTTAATCACATCCAACAAGAGAATATTGACCTTTACTTCTTTAAAAATCTCATAAATTTCTGAATTGTGCTTTGTTTTTTTAGAGAAATTAATTATAAGAAAATAATGGTATAAATGTTGATTCGGTCTTATCTATAATAGGTGTAAGTTTGTCATCCCCTTCTTTACTCGTAAATATTGATTCCTCTTTCTCATACGTATCAAAAATGGGCTTTTTAACAACCTTATCATTATGAAGAGTAGTAATTGATTTAACTTGGTCTATGTGCTAGTCAACTTTTAAATTTGATTGGCTTTTTGAGTTGGGTTGTGATTGAGTAGGAATTTACCTTTCTCATGAATGCTAAGTGTTGATACAAATTTTGCAAGAGTATCTTTTAAATCAATTAATAATTGAGCATTTTGATTATTAAATTATTCTTACTTTTCAATGAATGCATGCATAGTTTCTTCAAGGGTTTTTAACTTTAACTTATTATATAGAATAGGATTGAAAGCTTTATGGTTGAGATGTCTGGGCATTATGATCATTTCTTCAACTAAAGTTTGGATGATTTCGTCAATTTAGATTATAAGTGTTAGTGTATAGAGATGAGTAAGGCTTTTGAGTATAATCTATGACATTTATTTGCTCATACATGGCTTCCCTGAACACTGAAAAGTTTGGGCATTCATTTGTTAAGTGTTCAATGTTATCACAAATATTGCAAACATCTTTATCTTTAATTAATTTGACATCTTTTTCTTTTTTAAGTTCTATGGCTTCAGTCTTTCTTACTAAACTAGCAACCCTAATATTTAGATCATCTTCTTGACATAAATTATATTTTCCTTCACTAGAATTAACTAGATTAGATCTAATCAAATTTTGTGAAGATATAGTGGTGTTCCAAGATTGTGAATTTTCAGTCAAGTGATCTAAATAATCTAATGCTTCATCTAGATCTTTTTCTAAAAATTCTCCATTATAGATATTTTTAACAAATTGTTTAGTTTCGGGTATTAAACTGTCATAGAAAAAACTAATTGTGCGTCATTTTTCAAAACCATTATGTGGATATGAATTTAACAAATTTTTAAATCTTTCCCAATATTGAAAATATATTTCATTTTCTCTTTGAAAAAAAAATTGAATTTGTCTTTCGAAAGCATTTGTTTTATGAACTGAAATTTTTTTTTTCAAAAATTCTGCTTTCATTTCATTTTAAGTTTCTATTAGGGTAGAAGTAAGGATGACACGTGGAGAACCCCCAAGCTAGAACTGTCAAATGAACTGAGCCAACTCGGCTCGACTCAGCTAGTTACGAGCTAGCCTTAAACGAGCCATATCAAGCCAACCTATTTATTATGCGAGTTAGTATTTTGTTGGTCCTAAGCCAGTCCGCAAGCTAACGAGTCTAAATGAGTTGGTCCGCGGACTGACTTTCAAAATTTTAAATTTAAAAAAATATATAAAAAATATACTAGTTACTAATAAATACAATATATTAATAGTAATAATAAGTCTATAATCTAA
>JAVXUL010042178.1:0-10952 GCA_035590515.1 Trichilia minutiflora
TTATTATGATGGATGTTTATTTTATTTGTGCGCACAGATATATTTTCGAAGTGTTTGTGGCTTTGTTATATATATTTAACGTTTGGGTGTTAGATTGGTTGGTTATTAGAAATGTTTTGGAAGTCAGATTTTGTGAATGCTTTACAGGCCTACAGGGGATATTCGGTGTGATTGAGTGCACCCTGGAGGTCTGTGGCGTCTATCACAGGTAGGCCCCACGGGTAGGGGTGTGACATAGACAATATCGAGTTGATTGAAGCCACCACTGAGAAAGTTAAGATTACCTGGGACAGGTTGAGGACAGCTCAAGACAGAAAGTTAAGATTACCTGGGACACTAGAAAGGAGTAATTTGATTCAGGACTCGAGGAAAGTTTCACCCGAGATATATTGGACCTTTCAGAATCATTGAGAGAATCGGTCTAGTAGCATACAGGTTAGAGCTACCATCAGAGAGACAGAGGATATATGATGTTTTTCATATATCTATGTTAAAGAAGTATGTTCCCGATCCCTCTCACGTTATTGGGTTGCTTCCCATTTATTTGAGAGAGGATTTGAAGTGTAAAGTGCAACCTGTAGCCATACTTGATTGTTAGGAGCAGACATTAAGGAGTAAAGTTACTCTGATGGTAAAGGGTCTGTGGACAAGTGAGATGATTTAAGAAATGACATAAGAGCCCGAGCTTTAGTTATAACGTCAATACCCCCATATCTTTCAGTACTAAGTATGTTGATTTTTGAGGACAAAATTCTTTTAAGGGGGTAGATTTGTGAGCCCTGTGTCTATAACCCAAGGGCATAACTGTAATTTTACTTTTTTTTTTTCTATACATTCATTTGTCCCCATTTCATACACTATTAATACGTCAACATGATTTCATATTTATTTTAGGGATTTAAATTTGTTGAAATGGAGTTTTGAGGTTATGAACGTAGGGACCTCAGCATAATTAAAAGTAAGTTTTATTTTGAGTGGGACCCTAATGATATTTTTCAATTAAGGGGGAGGATTTGGGAGAGAATGTTCAATTCGTTTGAACGAATGGGATGGATCATTCAAACGAACTATTAGACCCAAATTTTTTTGAATGAAAGGGTAATTCATTCCAACGAATAGAACATTTCGTTCGAATGAATGGGTCAACGTTCGGATAAAATTGGAGAAAACTCTTTGGAAAATTTTGGTCTCAAATTCATTCGATCGAATAGGGATTCATTTTGTCGAATTGATGGTGTCATTCGAATGAATGTTCGATCATTTGAACAAAATTTTGGGGAGCTCTCTGACTTCGAAAGTGTCAGATTCGTTCGACTGAAGCTAAGTTTGTTTGATCGAATGTATATTTGTTCAAATGAATCCCCTGATTCGTTCGACCGAATCGACACTAAATGAAGATTTTGCCCGTTTCTAGAAGCTTCTCCTTTAGAAAACTTAAGAACAAAATGATAATTTCACCCTTTTTCTATAAAAAGGGGAGTTGAGCTCATTTTTCCCCTCAGTTTTCTGTCTTTTCCCTCCGTTCTCTTCCTCTCTTCCATTTCTCTTTTGTTCTTCATGCCCACACTCCCTAACTGGATGCATTTTTTATTTCTCACCTCTAATCAATTGTGTTCGACGCGTCTAACTCCCTGGGAGCATCATTTTGACGATAAAAGTGCAGAAATCCAAGACTGAGTGCTAGGGATTCGGACGATATTTTGGGGTTTTCTGAGTTTGAGGCCAAATTGGAGTAAATCGACCATATCGTGAGGTTCGTAGCCTCATTTCTAACCTATTTGTATAATTTATTTTATATTTTACGAACTTTAATTCGTATGGATATTACTGTTCATCCGCGTAGATTTTGGTAGTTTTGGAGTATGTTTCATGGTTTTTCCATGCTAATTAAAGTATAGAATAACCTAGTAAGTCATTAGGAAGCCATAGATGTAATTTAGAGAAAATAGGTTGGTATAAACAATAATTGGAGTTACTGTTCTAGCTGGTATATGGGTTCCACTTGTCAGAACCATAAAAATGGGTCGAAATGTGTTAGTTTAATCACAATGTGGGTCTATAGTAGTGATATATAGGCGGTTATGTGAACGAAGAGGAATTTGGACGATTTTGCGTATTGTCTGATTCTAGGAAACTCGGGGAAACATATATTTCACACATACATGTCATGATTCGCATCTTAGAAATGAATATTAATATAGTTATGGTGAATGTGAAAAGACGACGGAGCGCGAGCAAGAAATCAGCGTACCGAGTCGAGGAATGAGGGGAACTGGGGAGTGTACACCCTCCCTAAGCTGTGAGTGAACTCTTTTTGTTTTCATTGTTTTAAATAAAATCTTATTTTTATGTCGATAGTGATATGAAAAGTTTTATAAAAGATTTTGTTTATTTTCCCTCGTTTTATATAAATGCTTATAAATATTTTGACTTTGGTTTTGAAATGATATGCAATGCTTATGATGGATTTGATTTATATATGTTTACATGATTATGGCCGGAGGCCAATATGGTTTGTGTTTGATGGATATGATAATACATGCAAATATGTTTATGATTTCTTGAGATCTTTTTAGATAAATGTGAATGCGGATATTGATATACATTTTTGGTGATAACGGTTATGAGGGTTAGGTTTGTTTATTATAGCTACAGGGGAGGTAGCCTAAGGATGGCCTGATTGAGAGGTTACCTAGGTGAGTGGAGACTTCACAGGTGGGGATGTTGTATGGTTGTTGTGTTGTGATGATGTTGAGATTCGGCCACCTGTGAGTCTCATCGGATTAGTCACGGATGTCATCCTGTGGCTAATTCGAGGCGAACGTTAGACATGATTTTGTAAAACTAAACCATGTATGTTTTATTCTTTGCATTAAAAATCTATTTCTATAAAATTGCATGTTTTATCTGCATACAAAACCCACTGACGGTCTTGGGATGCCCAGGGTTAGGGTAATCTCCAAGAAAGATAGCCAATCTAATGATTTTAATATATGATCTGAGATTTTAAACTAAAATAGTTGTTTTATTGCTTTTATTGAATTGTTAGTAACATATCTTGGGATTGTTTTCTATAGATAAATAATTTTATTTAATTATGTTTACTTTTGGTTCACTCACGAAGTATACTCCTATATGCTCACCCCATCACCTTTCAATTTTAGGTTCGCTTAGGTCGACGGTTAGCGGTGTTGGTGATCCTTCTGATTTAGAGAAGTGCAAGTATACTCCTGAAATCGACTCACTTAGAGAAATCAAATCCACTGGATCCATTCTTATGATTTGGACATGTATTTGTGTTTATTGATTTGAAATGAATATGTAAACTAATTTGATATTGTTTTTATTATATTTGAGGTCTGATACTTTTACATTATGAAGATTGGTTTGTGAAAAAGAATGAAAATATTTATAGAAGTGTTTATGGTGCTTTATTATATTTTAAAGTTTGTGTGGATTTGGATGGTTTGATTTTGGAAGTGTTTTATCGATATATATTAGAAATATTTTATATTGTTTATAATTTCAGCCTTACAGGTTCTTAGTAAGCATTCTAGACCTAAGGAATGTTTATTGGGAATCGATGGCGGTTGTCACGTGTGAGACCCACGGGTTAGGGGGTGACACAGCAAGTTTAAAATACCGCAGCTAGCCCCCTACCCGAGAAAATCTAACCCATCTTTACATCTGGATACATTCAAAGAAATGATGATGATTCAGGGCCTTACCGAGTTACAAATGTGTCAACTCTTTCTGCTGACACTAGAAGGGCCGGTCAGAAGATGGTGCAAGAGCTTGCCACTAGTAAGCATTTGTATCTTTGATCAACTGACGTTCGCCTTTGAAAATGAGTTTCGGGGAGCTGTTACAATAAGCCAAAATCTGAATGCCCTACTGTCAATATGCCAAGGACCAGGCAAAATCCTAAAGAGCTTTGTGAGGAGATACCATGAAGAAGTCATGGAGTTAGGTGCTTACCATCACCCCCTAGTATTGGAAGGGTCAAAGAGGGGCCTCAGAATGGAAAGAGCTTGGTATGCCATTCACTGGCGAATAGTTGACACTTATGAAACTGCCAGGTCTAAACTATTTGATGAAATCGAGATAGAAGCAGAAATGCTCCTCAGATTGAAGGAAGAAAGCCAATCAGCCCCGGCACAAAAGGAATATTTGCAAAATATACAACAGAGAGAGAAGGGGAATTGTTATGGGAATCCTTAGAATAATAGAAAGGATACTGACAGGAGAAATAGAAACCTGAGAAGATTTCTACAAGAGTTGCATAAGAATGAGAGAGCTTCGAGAATCGTCTAAGTAGGGGAGAACTTTAGAAGGGTAGGTCAGGTGGACACCCATTATTTCACACCCTTGAGAGCTTCACTGTCTAAGGTTTATAAAGATGCCAAAACGAGGGGGCTATTAGCACCCTAACCTCAAAGTATGAAAGCCAGAGTACCCAGGAAGTGAAGGATAGTTTTGCAAGAAACACATAGGACCAATTATTTTCATTTTATACATATAAACATACCAAACAACTTAGCATGCCTATACTTAGGGTTTAATGAACTTTTTACCCAAATAAGCTTTCTCCTCTAAGCTTGAAGTCTCCCCCAAGCCTCCAAAAGTGTCCACACACTAGGTTGAAGATGATGGTAATGTGTTAGAGATAAGAGTTGTTTACAAAACCTTTTTGCAAACCTTATCACTACTATGACTAATATATCAACATATATATATATACACATATCATGTTGGAAACAAAGTGAACACAGGATAAAAACCTTTTTCCTCTTTGTTTTCTTCCTTTTCCTTGTTTTGGCTTCTTGAAAACAATTTTCAAATGGCACACACCCGTAAGCTTCCTCCTTGGTTTCTCCCTTTTTGTTTTTCTTTCTTTTAGTTTCAAAAACTGAAGGACAAATTGAATATTTAAATCGACCACCACCTTACCCTATGTCCATATATGTAGATATATTAACAATATATTTCAAATTGGATTTGAATCAAAAGGGAGTGGAATCTAGGTGGCATCCATATGTAAAAATATCAAAAGAAATGAAAACAAATGGCAACATATGATTGGCCAAAATATAATGTTATTATCCAAACAATAACATTAATAATATAAAAATTATTATAACTAATTATAATAATATAATAAATAATATAATTAAATATATATATCTATATATAACATTTTATATAATATAGATAGATAGATAGATAGATAGATAGATATAGATAGATTGATTGATAGATAGATTATTAAAAACAATTTTCATTTTGCCATTTATCATTAATTACATTAATTAAGAATAAATGGAATTATGGCCATAGGATCAAAAGCAAGAAAGACATATGATGATGACATTTGGCAAACTACCATGGTGCCAAGTGTCATCCAAGTATTCACTTAAATCAAATAATCATTATTATTTAATATTTAATAAATAAATAATTTATTTATTAATAAATGAATACTTAACAAATATGTAATAAATAAATAATTTTATTTATTACTCGATATATCAAAATATATGTATTCAAGTCTCCATAAATACCATCATAATTTTTTGAACCAACAAGTTCTAGCTCGTCATTGTCAAAAAACTATATTCTTTACTATAAAGAATAAAATTGCTTACTAATTAACTTATTGGAGCAATATCATTTTCGTCAACATGAAATATCATTAACTAATTTAGTGACATTAATTTGTCTATCGTCAACTACTAGTTATTGTGTGTAACCCTTTGGGTTCACCGTGAACTAGACATGAGTAAATACAAACACATCCGTATCACTTCGATATAACTCCTTATAATTAAAGTTCTCAATAATCATGAGTAATCTCTAGTAAGATATCATGACCCTTAAAACACAGAGAATGAAATTCAAATGAACTCATGTAGTCGTAATTACATGTAGTATGGTCCCTCTGCCGTCGACTCTCGATCGAGTGTAGGTTATGGTATAATCAAACCCTTAACTTGATTATAGGATTAGAACCTTAATCATAAACAGGATCCACATATCCAAAAACTTTTTTTTGGAATTTGTGTACTCTGGCTAGAGAATTAATCCCCGTAGATGACAGTTCTGCTTAGGATCTCAAGCTCTAATACCTGAGCCAGCAGATTCTATCTTAACCATCACCTGTTCTCTTATAATAAGAACACATTGACATCAAGCTTTATTCATCGAGCGTGACTAGCCCAGTACAATAGACACAAGTGAACGATGTGCCTTACTACAGATTACAACCGTGATGTTTCAGGTCTAAATGACTAATGGTACATTAGTATGACTGTGTGATTAATCATTAACTGTAGATATTCACCCATGTGATTGATCACGTTTGGTCATATTCAGTATCACGTTCTTAAACGTGGTACCTATGTTTATGCTCTTGTGATATAAGACTTGTCACCTAACTATTAGTATCGAATATTAATCATTGGCAGTAACAAAATATGCCAATCATGTAATATCATTATCCCTGATGACACCACCTCAATCGAGAACAAATTTTGAATGTATTTAAATTAAAGATTCTGTTCTCATATCTATAACTCATTATAGATTGAATCTCAACACATAATACATACAGGGATATATCTTGCATCAATTAAAAAATAAAATAAATAGCAACTGAACAGAATGTAAGATACTGAAAGTGTCATTTTATTAATTGTAAATATTTTTACAAATAATTACAAAGAATATATACAAAGAAATAGTGACCCTGAACCATATGACCCAATTGGTTCTAGGGTATATCTCTAACAAACTCCCACTTGAACTAGAGCCAATCGCCACAATATCCTATACCCATCTTCTTAAGATGATGATTCAGTTGCTACTGTGCCACTGGCTTAGTCAGTGGGGCTGCCACATTGTCTGCTGATGGAGTTTTCTGCACGATCAGCTGTTTATCTGATATAAACTCTCTGATCAAGTGATACTTTCGTTGAATATGTTTAGACTTCTAGTGAGACCTTGGCTCCTTTGCTTGGGAATTGCTTCATTATTATCACAATACAAATCTACTGGATCAGTAATAGAAGGAACCACTCCGAGTTTACTCACGAACTTGTGGATCCAGACAGCCTTCTTTGCTGCTTTAGAAGCAGTAACATATTCAGCTTCTGTAGTAGAGTCAGTTGTAGTTGTCTGTTTAGAACTTTTCCAACAAACAACACCTCCATTACAGATAAAAACAAATGCAGATATAGACTTTCTATCATCCACATCAGACTAAAAATCTGAATCAGTATATCCCTCGACATTCAACTCACCTCCTCTGTACGTTAAAACCAAATTCTTAGTCCTTCTCAAATACTTAAAGATTCGTTTCACTGCTGTCTAATGCTGTTCTCAAGGATTTACCTGATATCTACTAGTAATACTCATAGAATATGCTATATCAGGCTTAGTATATAGCATGGTGTACATAAGACTCCCTATTGTCGAAGTATAAGGAGTCTTCCTCATACGTTCTCGCTCTGCATTAGTCTTCGGTTCCATCTTTCGAGAAAGATGAATACCATGACTACAGGGCAAGAATCCCTTCTTGGATTCTTTTATATCAAACTTTTTGAGTACTTTTTCTATGTACAGGGTTTAGAAAAGACCTATTATTTGTTTCACTCTATCTCTATAGAGACGAACACCAAGAATATAGGTTGCTTCTCCCAAATCCTTCATAGAGAACACATTAGATAACCACAATTTAACCTCAATCATCATGCTCATCTCATTTCCCATGAGAAGTATGTCATCTACATACAATACAAGGAATGTGATAGCGTGATTGTTTTCCCTCTTATAGACACATGGTTCATCAACATTCTTGATGAAGTCAAATGATTTGATTGCATCATCAAATTGTATGTTCCAACTTCTGGAAGCTTGCTTCAATCCATATATAAATCTATGCAGCTTACATACTTTATGACTATCTGCTAAAACAAACCCAATGGGTTGTTGCATATATATGGTCTCCTCAATAAAACCATTGAGGAAAGTTGTCTTTACATCCATTTGCCATATCTCATAGTCATAATAAGCTATAATAGCAAGTAGAATCTGAATGGACTTAAGCATAATAACTGGTGAAAAGGTTTCATCATAGGCAATACCATGTTTTTGAGCATAACCTTTCGCCACTAGTCTAACTTTATAAGTCTCAACTTTTCCAAATTTGTCAATCTTTCTTTTGTAAATCCATTTACAATCGATCGAAACAATTCCTTCTGGTGGATCAACAAGTGACTGCACCTGATTAGCATACATGGAGTCTATTTCGGATTTTATGGCTTCAAGCCATTTTTCAGAATCGATATCTAATATCGCCTCTTCATATATTCTAGGATCTTTTCTCTGCTTATCTTCTCCTATCATGAATGATTCAAAATTATTACCTGACAGAAAGAAATATCTTTGTGGAGGGTGTGATATCCTAGTAGATCTACAAAAAGATTGGTCTATAGAAGGCTAAAGATCAGATGGAATAGGTTCATCAATATGAACAGATTTATGTATATCAACAGGTTCATCTATTGACTTTGGTCATTATCAAACTTTTCAGACTCTTCTGAGAGCTCGATTTTCCTACCTATAGCACCTTCCTCAATGAACTGATTCTCGAGAAATTGTGCGTGTCTGCTGATTGAAACACTTCGATCGACATAAAAGTAGAAATAATATCCTAAACTCTCTTTAGGATATCCAATAAAGCGACCCTTTTCAAATCGAACATCCAGCTTATTAGATTGAACAATCTTAACATAAGCTAGACATCCCCAAGGCTTCATATGATTAAAGCTTGGCAATTTCCCATACCATATCTCATATGATGTTTTAGGAACTATTTTAGATGGAGTCCTGTTTAAGATGTACATTGCAGTGTACAAAGTATATTCCTAAAGATATATAGGTAAGTCTATAACTCATCATGGATCGTACCATATCAAGTAAGGTACGATTCCTCTTTTCTGATACACCATTATACTGTAGGGTATAAGGAGGTGTGAGTTGAGATATTATACCATTTAATTTAAGAAAATCTAGAAATTCAATACTTAAGTATTCTCCTCCACGATTAGATAATAGAGTTTTAATATTTTTTCCTGTTTATTTCTCTACTTCTGATTTGAATTCTCTGAACTTTTCAAAAGATTCAGATTTGTACTTCAATAAGTACACATAAGCATATTGTGAATAACCATCAGTAAAGGTTATAAAGTATGAGAAACCACCTCTAGCCATTTCTCTAAATGGCCCACACACATCTGTGTGTATAAATTCAAGAATTTTATTGGCTCTCTTCCCTTTACCAATAAAGGGTAATTTGATCATTTTTCCTTGAAGACATGATTCACAAGTTGGGTAGGGTTCAGAACCTAATGGATTTATAAGTCCATCTGTACCCATCTTCATAATCTTTTTCTCTCTAATATGACCTAATCTATGATGCCAAATTAATTTTGAATTAATTTTATTTTTAGATCATTTTTTATTAATGGTATTTGTCATGTTAACCTCATTTGTTTCAAAAATATATAAACCATTCACATTAAGACTAGTGCTAACCAATTTACTTTTAAAATAAATACAACATTTATATTCATTAAAAGTAAATGTATATCTTTGTTTACACAAAAGATATACAAACAAAATATTTCTGTTGGGCATATCAAAATACATAATATTGTATTATTACAATACAATGGCCTAATGACAAAAATAATCTATATGTCCCAGAGTGCATGGCTATAACTGTTGCACCATTCGCCACCTTCAATAAGACAGCTCCAACTTCTAGTGACTGCTCATTATAAAGTGCCTGCAAATACATACAAATATGTGAGGTAGCAGTTGAATCTATAATCCAAGAATGTGAATCTGAAATAATATTTAATTCAGTTTTAATAACATAATACAAAAGCGTACCTAACGCCCTCCTCTGTCTCAAGCTCTCCAAGTAAAGAGGACAATTCCTCTTCTAATGTTCGAGCTTCTTATAATGATGACACTCATCATTGGTTTGCCCTTTGACAACCTGTTTGCCCTTTGATTTATTACCCTTCTCCTTTTTCTTAGAGACTCTTCCTTTGGGTTTAAGTTCGAAAGATTTCTTGCCTTTTTTGTTTGATTTCTTACTAGAAGAAATCGTGGCAAGAACAATCTCTTTTCCCTTCCCTTTGGATGTTCTCTTATAAAATGAGATAATCTCATTATCCAATTCAGTAAGAGTTAACTCCAATTTGTTCATATTATAATTGGTAACAAAGGAGTTAAAACTCGATGGAAGAGACTACAGGATCAAATCCGTCTGCAATCCTGCGTCTATAGAGAACCTTAAGGTAAATAATTGTCCTATCAAATTAATCATCTTCATAAGATGTCCATCAGAGGGAACTCCTGGACTCAGTCTTATCGCAAATAAGACAATAGACAGCTCATACCACCTCATACACGAACTCTCTCCATACATCTCCAGTAGAGAGTGATAAATATCACGAGCATCCTACATATCCTCATGCTGACCTATAAGTCATCACTTATCAAGGCCAACATGTATAATCTTACTTTAAGACCATCATCCTTCCATCTCTGAAAGGTCTTTCTCTCTTCTACAGATGCGTCCATAGGAAGGGTTTTAGGTGTGGGTTCAGCAACGATATAGCCAAGTTTTTTAGAATTTAGAACTATTCTCAGATTTATAAACCATACCTTAAAATTAGGTCCCATCAATTTATGGGTGTCAAGGATTTTAGCTAATGGATTAGTCATTGAATGTGTATCACTTGATCAAAGTTTTAAATATTGATTAATTTGTAGGAAAAAAAGAAATACATCAATATGTATAAATATATATCAAACCATTTAGTTTTGGACTTTAAACTAAATAGTACTCCCACTACTTAAATTAAATCTCGTATTCCCTT
>JAVXUL010042189.1:0-10952 GCA_035590515.1 Trichilia minutiflora
TAAAGAAGGAAAAAAAACTAATTTAATAATTTTATAAAATAATAAATAGCAATCCATATTCACATTAGGTAGTAATTTTTGGAGATAATGTTTATCAATTCCATGTAAGATGTAAGTCTTTTTACATTAATGACGTAATACATTTTCTATGAAAACAATCCATTTATACATTAAAAATACTCTAAGTATTCGCTTTCAATTGGTACCTAATATTTAGCAACCACCACTCACTTGTAATCAACCAATTACTAACGTCATTCTATTCCACAATACCTATAAATTTAAAAAAAGACTCATAAAAACAGTTGAATGTCACAATCTCAAAGTGGCCCTTCTTGTCTGAGACTAACAGCAAGGGCATTCGGCATTCCCCACCAATTCACGTTCATATAATGTGCAGTGGGATGATAAACATAATCACAAGCTTTCGGATGAGGATGTAATGTGCAAATCTCACATCAAATTCTATTAGGTACAAGGGAAAAAGACAGACAAGTTCACCGAATAATTTCATCAAACAGAAATGGGATAATACGAAAATGTATGCACATGGAAACCATTTCAACAAGAAGAATAGAAACCTAAAGGAGCAAATAGTAGTTTCAAAATGGAAAACATACACAAAAGAGCGTACTTTTTTTTTTCCAAACCAAGTACTAGTTTATAGAATATTGGAGATTTCAAGTTCAGCAAAGATAAAGTTAATTATCTACAAGACATCTAAGAACATAGCAGATAGCAGATGCATCCACAAGGCTACTTAAAACATGGGTTAGTTATGGAACTCGATCAATTTCATAGACGGTCCTTCAGAGTAAAATTAATCAGTTCTTCTGTTACCAACAGACCATCCTCCTCGCATATGTGCTCCAAGTTTAACAAACTGATCATCAGCTTCTACTGTATCCTCAGAGAGGCGAACTGCATCCAGCTTTTGTTTCAATGGCATGGAGTACCAGTTGACAAACTTTAATTGCACCAGTAGATTCAATTGTTAATATAAAGCTATCTTCTTTAGTGTAAATTTCAGCAAGTCCTGGCTTCCCCATAGCTTCTGCTTTCTTGATCACTTCATCGTCATACGTGTATGCCTCCAGGTCAACCACAGTCACCTGTAAAATATACGAAAAAAGCTCATGAAGTTAACGCCAACTGCTTTTAACTGAAACAATGTATCATAAGAAATTAGTACATGAAAAGAAAGTCTAAATAATCATAAATAGGTATTTGCAGAAATAGCAAGAGAAACCCAAGTAAACCTGGCAAAATTAATCACTAAAGATTACTCTTCAAAGACAATCACACTGAATTTGTCATGGCTAGATTTTTCCCAATCCCAAACACGAGGACATTTCTACTTTCTGAGCTTCAGTTTCTCATTTACTAGTTTCATTGCATATTGTGTATAAACAACAAGATAAACCCAACATAATACATCAACAAGCTAAAATCTAACAACTCCAACCTCCAAGACTTAAAATAAGCCCAATAATGCCATAAATATCCTGTCAAATAAAAACCTTCATGTTTCTGTCAAATGCAGGAGTAAACATTTTGTTGGCGCCCAGCCTCCAACTACAGAGAAGGCCCAATTGAACATATGAATTTCCTTTCTACCGCTAGTACTCCACTACTACTATCTTACTCTCTCCTCCCACCCACTCTTGACGCATCTATCTACCAACTACAATAGACTCTATTACTATCTCGCATCCCCACCTCCTTCCCATTCTTACATACCCATAAATGTGAAAGCCTCTCTATCATTCCAATAAACTTCCTACTCTACTACTATCTCGCATCCCCACCTCCTTCCCATTCTTACATACCCACAAATGTGAAAGACTCTCTATCATTCCAATAAACTTCCTATTCAAATGTCATACCCCGAGATACCTCCAATGATGCTCTCAATTTTTTTTCCTCCTTTATGGTGACAAGACCACATTCACCATAAATTATTTAAGCCAGTATGTGAGCTATATACTGGCATCTAGCATGTGGATAAATGGAGGAAAGAACAAATTATTTTATTCTATTTTATTTCAAAAAGAAGAAGAAGAAGAAGAAAAGAACACATAATCAACACATTCAGAAATCACAGCTACAAGAAATTCAATTTGAGGCTTTGAACTTGATCGTATTTTTTCAACCAAATACACAGGATTGACTACAAAAAAGAGGAAATGCTTACATAATAGATGTCATAGACCAAACCAAACAGCAAAAAGCTACAGATTTTGACATTTCCATTTGTTATTAGTTTATTCTTGTTTGAGGAATTTAAGAACTCAAGAAAGAGCAATAGGACGTAGATTGATACTCTGATGCTAAAAATAAATAAATAAATGTGTGTCCTCTTTGCCACTGCAATAACAATAGCACAAGGTCTCTAAACATATCCAAATCATTTTTACCCATCTTCATACCACTCGAAATAATAAGTATCTCCTCTGTTTTTAGAACTCTCTTCTTCCTTATACTTTTTGTGAGAGCTCCTAAATGAGAAAACTGACAGTCATTCATATAATAGACCTAGTTTAGTGCAAAGTTAGCTTTCACATAAATCCTAAACTCACTGCAAAATGACAATTCTATGGAAGAAAGACACAATCCTAAATATTGCGCCCCTAAAACAAAAGTCCATCTCAAGCAGTTACTTTATTTAGTTTTAAACCCACATTTTACAACATGGCAGGCATTACGAGTGCATGAAATGTATGATGGAGATACTAAATGAGTAAGATTAATTATAAACCATAAAAGAAAAGAAAATCCAACCTGTCCAGAATTAGGATCAATATCAAACACTTTGTAGGGCTACTTTCAACCTGGCTTTGTTTCTCTCCAAGTGTCAGAGTTTCCATCAAATCTTCGTTGATGTGGATCTCTAGTTCATACATGAAAGTGACAGTTGCAGCAGGTGACCATTTTGCATGATATTTTCCGATTCCTTTTCTGGCTATTGCCCTTAGCTTCAATTGTTGCCCATAAAAGAATTATAAACCATAAAAGGAAAAAAAAATCCAACCTGTCCAGTATTAGGATCAATATCAAACACTTTGGTAGGGCTACTTTCAACCCAGCTTTGTTTCTCTTCAAGTGTCAGAGTTTCCATCAAATCTTCATTGATGTGGATCTCTGGTTCGTACATGAAAGTGACAGTTGCAGCAGGTGATCCTTTTGCATGAACTTTACCAAAACCTTTTCTGGCTATTGCCCTCAGCCCCAATTCTAGCCCATGACGCAACTTTGCAATGATAATCTCCCTAATGCCGAATAAACCAAAGGAACCATAATAAAAAGGTTATTTCCCGTTCATCGAACATCAAAAATCCAACCAGAGGCCACAACATTGCATCACAATCTTTTGTGGGGTTGAGGAGAGCGAAAATCAAGGAAAAAAGAAGGAAGGAGTTTAAAGACGTATATATTCAGCAGTTTAATGCCAGAAACCAGCCAAATAATTTTCAAGATTTGGATGAAACTAAAACTAGTGGTATTAGTGAATGTTGGAACTTATTTACAAAGTTAGCTTATTTATTAAGTTGTCTTATAATTTGTTTGATTATTTTTTTTTAATTTAAAAATTAAAAAAAAAATGGTATAAAATAAGAGTTTAAAAATTTAAGATGAAATTATTTGATAAATATTTTATAAAAAAAAATTTATTTATTATTTTTTATAAATAATTTATTTAATAAAATAATTTAAATAAATTCTACTTTTATTTAAAAAATAAAAATAACTTAAAAAATTTATAATATTATAAAAAATTAAAATCTACAATAAAAATAAGTAAAAACTATTTTTTATAACTTTTTTTGTAGAACTTATTTGTTCATATATACACATTAAAAAAACTATTTTTTTTATAAATTTATGAAAATTGATATTTGACTGAGCTTCTACTTATAAGGAGAAAATAAACTAAAAAAAGCTTAAACAGGCACTATTTAAGAACTTATTTAAAAAATATCTTTTCTTCTCTTTTTACTATATCTTTTCTTATTTTAGAAAATTTATTTTATTAAGAGTTTTATATTATTATGACTTTTCTTTATTACGAGTTTCTATTATTAGTAGTTTACTTTATTAATAGTTTCTTATTTTTAAAAATTTTAACTTATATATATTTTTTGTTTTTGATTAATGAAGGGAATAATTCTCCTTTTAAGGAGATTCCTTAATTTTTTTATATGGTATCAAAGCCCAGATCTTAGATTTGAGAGTCATTAGGGTTAATTGTTTTATGGAATAATGTACCGTTGTTACTACTGAGCATAACAATCAATCAATTTCTTTTTTTTATTTTAGAACCCTCTTCTTTTTTTTTAATCTACGTCGTTTTAACTAAGACGTTTTTCGACGATCAGCTGATTAACCAAGTTACTGATGATGGTGATGAGGTAGGAAACCTCGACAGTTTCGAGCTCCTGAGCCCTGAACATCACTTCTCATTGTTAAAAAAAAAGAAGTTTTATTGTATTAGTTTTTGGTCCTTGACTATTATCTTACTCCATTGCTATCTAAAATAGAAGAGATAAAACTGTAAGTCTGTTACTAATGTGATTGAGTCACCTCGCTTGGCATGATGTTGGATCTAAGCCCATTCTCGGATGAAAAATTCGACTCGAAGAAATGGATCAACTCAGCGTGTCAGACTCGGCACTCACAGGACTCGCTTAACAAACATTTAGTGGATCTCGAAATGAAGCTTCAAATGGTCTATGAAGAAATCGCTACGTCTCTCAAGGAGCAGAGCGTTGTCGCCCTTCTCTACGTCTTACGTGCCACTAGGGACGTAGTATGCCTCCGGGACGATACTGTTTTACTCCGCAATTCTGTTTCCAGAATCCTCCAAAAGCTGAAAAAGGCAGAGGGATCATCAACAGAGTCTATAGCAGCCTTAGCTAAAGTTGATACAGTCAAGCAAAGAATGGAAGTTGCATATGAAACGTTGCAGGATGCTGCTGGATTAACTCAATTAAGTTCGACAGTGGAGAATGTCTTTGCTAGTAATGATCTTCCATTGGCTGCAGAAACTTTGGCAAATATGAGGCATTGTTTATCTGCTGCTGGCGAGGTTGCTGAATTTGCAAACATTAAGAAGTAAGTTCAGGTGTTAGAGGATAGGCTAAATGGAATGGTACGACCTTGTCTAACAGATGCATTGGCCAATCACAAGATTGATTTTGCTAGAGATTTACGGGGGATTCTTATTCGTATTGGAAGATTCAAGTCTTTGGAGTTATATTACACAAAAGTTCACCTAAAACACATAAAACAGCTCTGGGAAGATTTTGACTCTAGATAACGCTCTAACAAGTTTGTAAATGAGAAGAACGAGGTTGAAAGGCTATCAAGTAATAATGAATTTCAAACAATTTCACCTCCAGTTTCATTCTCTAGTTGGTTGCCAAGCTTCTATGATGAATTGTTACTCTACCTTGAACAAGAATGGAAGTGGAGTATGGTTGCTTTTCCAAATGATTATAAAACTCTTGTTCCAAAACTATTAGTTGAGACAATGGCATCTGTGGGAGCTAGTTTTGTTTTACGCATCAATCTTTCAACTGGAGATGTTGTTCCTGAAACAAAAGCACTGTCTAAAGGTATATTGGATATTTTATCTGGAGATATACCAAAGGGTATCAAGCTTTAGACTAAACATCTGGGGGTCTTAATTGAATTGCACAGTATGACTGGAGCCTTTGCAAGGAATATTCAGCATTTGTTCTCAGAATCTGATATGTGAATTTTAATAGATACATTGAAGGCTGTGTATTTTCCTTACGAAATCTTTAAACAGAGGTATGGATAGATGGAGAGGGCTATCCTATCCTCTGAGATTGCTGGAGTGAAAAAAAAAGTTTGACAAATTGTACGCTTCGTAGAAGGAGCACAATTACAGGTTTAACTGGTGGGAGTGATTTATCACAGTGCTGAATTTGACCATACATGCTTAGATTTTGACTTGAGGTCTTGTGCCAGGTCTAAGCGGATATGGGTATGTGCAGGGAAGCACATAGGTAAAAAGCAAGGCAAGTGTTATATGCTAATGAGAGCACGTCTAATGGACTGTATGGGCCAAGCGCACGTAGAGACAGGCGCATAAACACAAGAGCATGCCACATTTAATGAGAGCACATGCGATGGACTGTATGTACTGAGACGTAAGATTATGCTATAACCCATTGGCGCACGTATAAAGGATGCGACGCAAAGTTGTGCGAGGAGGCACGCAAGAGTAGAGGCAATGGTCCGCAGCACAACACATAAACTTACACTCGTAAGGGTGAGCGTCCGACCATCACTAGACCGCGAGGGGCACTGCAAAACCAAAGACCATTCTATGAGGGAAAGTAGTGGTTATGCAATAAAAAAAAATTGATAATCTTTACGCCAAGCACTAAGGTAGGCAGAGTAGAGACTATAGACACTCGGGGTGTGAGCCCTATGCTTAGATTCTAAGGGTATATCAATAATTTTATATTTTTATTGTATATATAATTATGCTCGCATCATACTTAGTTGACATGTCATCATGATGGTATAATTATTTTAAGGATTTAAGGTGGTTAAGATAGAGTTTTGGAATCGTAAATATAGGGACCTCAACATAATTAAATGTTAGTTTTATTTTGAGTGGGACTCCAATGATATTTTTTAAATTTGGGGAGGATTCAAGTGAGATTTTTAATTTTGACGGATTCAATTGATCGAATAGAGTGATTAGTTCGACCGACGTTTTGAGGACTCCTTGAAATATTTGTGGCTTTAGATTCGTTCGAATAAATAGGGAATTCGTTCCATAGAATAGACGTTCGTTCGATCGAAAGACATGTTAATTCAGTCGAGATGCATGCCTCATTCGAACGAATTGGGATTCGTTCGAACAACGAAATGGAAGCTCCTTAGAATTTTCGAGTGTTGAAGGATTAGTTCGAACGAATCCTAATTCGTTCGATCGAAGAAGATAGTTCGTTCAAACAAACTCTATTCGTTCGATCGAACGATCGTGAAATGATAATTTTGCCCTCATTTAGAAGTTTATCCTTTAAAAAACTTAAGAGATGATTTTGTCTTCATTTTTATAAAAAGGAGCTGAGCCTCGGTTTTCCCCCCCATTCCTCTCTTTCCCTCTCTTTTCCTCCTCTTCATGTCATTCTCTCCCTCTCTCACTGAGCCTTCACCATATTTTATCAAAATTTTAATTTTTTGTCGCCTGTCGATAGAATTTCTCGCACATAACTTTTTAGGAGTATCAATTTGACAGTAGAAGCACTGAATCAAAAATGGACATCTAGAGTTTCAGGAGAAAAATTTGGGGTTTTCCTATTTTAGAGCGAATCTGAGGCAAACCGATGATACCACGAGGTAACCCGAGTCATTTCTAACCTATCTATGCTTTTTATTTTGCAATGTGGTACGATTTTGTAAAATGGGTTTTACTATTTAATTGCATAGATTTCAGTAGTTTTAACACATACATTGTAGTTTTTGCATGCTAGTTAAATTGTAGAACCTGGTAAGTCGTTAGAAAGCTATGAGTGTAAATTCAGAGAATTTGATTTAGTGTGAACAGTAATCGAGTTACTATTCTGATGTAAATGTGGGGTTCACATGTCTAGATTATGAAATCGAGTCGAAATACGCTAGTTTAGTATAAATGTGGGTTTGTGATAGTAGTGTATAGGTAATTAGATGAATAAAGAAGGTTTTATCCAATTTTTGCGTAATGTTCAATTTTAGAAAAATCCAGGTTATCATGCATTGCACGCATATGAGTCTCATTTGGGAATCAGAATTCTGTATTAATATGTTTCTGGCAATTATGTTTAGGTGACGGTGTGCGAGCGAGATATCCGTGAGACATGTCGAGGAACAAGATAAACTAGGGAATGTATACCCTTCCTAAGTTGTAAGTGGACTCTTTTTATTTTGTCATTTTATTAATGATCTTGTTTTTCATAAATATAATGATATACGAATATTTTATAACTGCTTTTGCTTATCACTCTCAATTATGTGAAAATACATACATATATATATATATATATGTTTTATATGATAATACGATCGGTAGGGCAGGTTCTATACTTGTTATGTGATGATACGATCAGTGGGTCACATTTTATGATTGATATATGATGATAGGCCAGTGGACCAGATTTTTATATCTTGCATATTAGTGATAACGGTCATGAGAGCCAAGTTATTTACTATAGCTATAGGGTGGTAACCTGAGGAAGAGTTCACTGGGATGTGGACCCCGAGGTGAGTGATATATGTGGTAGCCTAGGATTGACCTAGTAGAGAGGTCACCTAGATGAGTGGAGGCTTCACAGGCGGGGTCATTATATGATGATTATGATATTGTGATGGAGATGTGATTCGATCACCTGTGAGTCTCATCGAGTTAGTCATGGATGTCACCCTATGGCTGCTCGAGGCGAACGTTAGTGATAAGCATATTTTCTGAAAAATCATGCATATTTTATTTCTTGCATTTAAATCTATCTTTTATAAAATAGCATGTTTTATCTGTATACAAATCCATTGACAGCTCGGGATTACATCTGATCAGTGAAATTCCCGAAAAGGCAGCCAACTCATAGGATTTCAGTATATGATTTAGAGTTTTCAAACTGAAAGAAATATTTTTCATTAAACTGTTTGAAATGTACTTATTTGCACTTTTCTATTCGATAGATCAAGTATAATTTACTTATGTTTAACTTTTGTTCACTCACGAAGTATACTCCCATATACTCACCCCCCTCACTCTCCAGTTTCAGAGTAAACGAGAAGATACTCGCTTTAATTGAGTAATGATCACTCCAGGTGTTGAGAGCATCAGGTATATGCTATGTCGATTCACCCTGCATAGTTCACAGTCCACTGGAGTCATGTCATTTCAGTAAAATTTTATTTATATGATGATTGAATAATTAGAGAATTGTTAACCATATTATCTTTGTTCTATTTTTATTTACTTGACTTTGATGAATGATTTGAGAAATGGATTACACACTTAGAAGTGTTTACGGATTATTTTGAAATGTTTTGAAGTTTGGGGTGTTTAGTTAAGATTGTGTTTAGAAGTGTTGTACGAAATATCTTGATATAGATTTTTGTAAATGCCTTACAGGCTTATAAGATGTATTCTATGTGATTGAATACATCCTGACAGTCTATGACGATTATCACATATGGGACTCACGTGTTGGGGCGTGATAATTTTATTGGTATCAGAGCTTATAGTTTTAAAATGATTTTGAGAACACCCGAACTTGTTTTCATACTATATTTTGAAGTTTTATACTTGATTTTATAATTTTTAAAATTTTTTCAGTGGATTAAGTGAGTCGAGTCATAGGAAGCATCACCATCATGTTATATACATGTAAATAAACCCCGTATTCTTTTTGTAGTAAAATATCTTCAAGACCTAGGCGAGATTGAGATAGACCGCAAAGAGAAGTTATACCTAACGCTGAAGATGAAGTCACGTCTTATATGTCTCAACCTGAGCCCGAGGAATAGCATGAACCTCCTCCGCCTCAATACCAACAACCAGGCATGGGAATGCCTTCAGCTATGACCCCTGAGCAATGAATTGCCTTTATGACTTATTAGAATGCTCAAGCTGCTGAAGTATCCGGATCAACTTCGAAATTATTTAAACTGATTAAAAAGATTTGATAGTTGAGAAGTGTGCCTTTTGGAGGTACTACAAATGCGACATAAACCAACTGATGATTTATAAAGCTGAAAGGTGATCTGAATGATATGGAACTAGAAGATAAGCATAAGTTAAAGGTGGTTGTTCGGCTTTTAGAGGGTAGTACAGTTACATGGTGGGCAAATGTCCAAGCTAGAGCCTCAGCACAGTTGATTTGGGATAATTTTATACAAGAATTTCGAGATCAGTATTATAACCCTTTTCATTGTAATCAGAATAAGTAGGAATTTCTCTGACTAAAACAGATGGGTAAGACAGTGACAGAATATGAGAGCCAACTGAAAAAGTTGATTGAGTTTATGTCAGAATTTGCTAATGAAGAGAGCTTGTGTGCCAAATTCGAGGAGGGTTTGAACTTCGAGATCCGTAAGAAGATGTCACTGTCAGGAAATTAAAGGTACAAAGAAATGATTCAGATGGTCCTTCGAACTGAGAAGTTGATAGGAGAGAGAAGCTCGAGGAGTCAATTTCAAAAAAAGAGAGATTTGAGTATACAGGTCGGTTCT
This sequence comes from Trichilia minutiflora, assembly GCA_035590515.1. NCBI lineage: Eukaryota > Viridiplantae > Streptophyta > Magnoliopsida > Sapindales > Meliaceae > Trichilia > Trichilia minutiflora. Next base: position 10,255 of record JAVXUL010042189.1, read on the forward strand.
CTATCCAAGAAGAGCCGTAGCAGTGGTTCATCTAGTGGTGCCTCTGCTGCTAGTCTTACAAGCATTTCTTACTTATCCATAAAACCAAGGACCCTCAAGATTCAAATCATCAGCTCAGGAACAAACTTAAGGCTCGAGGTAAGATCAAAAAGTAGACTGGTGTATTCATTACAGACAATATCATGTGGGAATATGCCCTCAGTTTTCAGTATGCTACCACTGCAAGGAAACAGGGCATATAAAGAGGTTTTGCCCTAAGTTAGGCAGAATGAAGACTGGTGGTCAGATAAGTCAGCATTACTCACACCACCAGTAGCCCTCAGTTGAGTAGGCAGCAGCTACTACTGGTGGAATGTTAGGAGTGGGTAGTTCATCCATGGCATCCTGTGGTACTCAGAGGACTTAGGAAGAGTCTAGGCCAGGGTATTTACTTTGAGCTAGCAGCAAGCGCAGACTAACCTAGATGTGATGACTAGTATGGTTATTATTTTTAACCAACTTGTATATGTGTTGATAGATCCGGGTTGTAGTAGATCATTTATCAATACTGCTTTAGCTCCTTATTCTAGTACTGTATTATCACCTTTAGACCAAGAAATAGTAGTTTATACTTGATTAGTTGAATTTTATTAAGGTTTTTAAACTTATATTTTGCTTGTTTTGGGGTTATTTTAAGTTGTTTTAATGAATTTGTGGTT
>JAVXUL010042200.1:0-10952 GCA_035590515.1 Trichilia minutiflora
TATATAAGAGACCAACTTGGTGAGCAAATCTTCCAGTACAGACTGTTCTTCGGGAGTCCATTCGGTGGAAATACCGGAATTATGCCTCAACGCTGACGCTGTCTGCGTAGTATCCGGTGCTGAACTATTGCCACCGTTGTTGCTAGAATTTACTGAGACTCCATTCGCCGTTGACTTCTGCGCCGCCGCCCCCGAACCGTCCTGATTGTTCCCTAACGGATTCGCACTCGCAGCCATCCAAAACGTAAAGGAAAAACTCTCAATTCATACAATTTCTTATGCTTCTGTTTGCAAATTTAGCAGGTAAAATAATCAAATATATAGAAAATTATAGCTTCAATTTTGGACAGGCAAGGATTGAGACCAGTTGGAGGAATTCGTTTTGTTTGTTTCCTTCTTCCCTTTGAAATGGGAATTTTCTTTCCTTTCCAGTTTCCAAAGATGCTTTTTTTTATTTTTCTCCACCGTTCTCTCCTGCCGTTACGGTAAATAAAATAAATAATTGTGGTTAAATGAGTAAAAAATTATAAAATAATAAAATAAAAATATCTTTTATGATAAAATAATAATAAATTTTTGTATTAATTTATAAATAATTAATTAAACAAAATAAATACAAAAAACGAATAATGTAATAAAAAAGAAAGAAAGAATTTTTAGGCTGCGCTTGCTCTCTCTCTTCCTGATCGTGTTTTATGGGTGGGCGTGACGGAAGGGATAAGATCAAACCTCAATAATTTTCATCGGCCAATGGCTTCCAACTCGCAGCAAGGAGGTTAGTTTAAGAAACATGAATTATTTTCTTCAATTATCAGTTCCTTCTTCGGATATTGTTATTTTATATTTCAATTTTCGTCGGCAAATTATGTTTCCTTCTAGGGTTTCTTAGTTTCTTCATGAAGTTCCTTTTTTTTTTTTTTTGCTGTTTTTTTAGCTCCGTTTGATCAGAATTACGTTTCTAGATTACTTATCTTTAAATTTTGTCATAGTGATTTGTATGGCGTTGATGGGTAATCTTTGATTTTTGCTTAAAAAACGTTTTATTTTTATATAGTTTTGATGGATTACCAATCAATGATGCTGCAATTTAATGTAATTCCAATGTTACTGACAATGCAAATACATACGAAATAATTGACAGCAACATATAAGAGTTCTTGTCTTTTAATTTCGATTTCTTGCAATGTTTATAGTTTTCTTGCAATGCTTGATTTTCTTCATAATTGATTCATTGTAGCTGCTGGACCTCCTGCAAAACCTTGGGAGCGAGTAGATACTTCATCAGGTCCTACACCTTTTAAGCCACCGTCATCTGGGAGTACAAGTGATGTAGTTGAGGCTTCTGGAACTGCAAGGCAAGGTGAAATTGTTTCTGCTGCTGATAGAAATATGACGATAAATGCTCTTACTCGGCCTGTACCCACGAGGCCTTGGGAGCAGCAAAATTATGGAAATACCACTTTTGGGGGTAATGATATTCTTGATCTGATCTGTTAGTATTTGGATTTCATGGTTTTTCTATTGATCTTCATAAGTTTTCATATGGATTCAGGTTATAATTCTGGCTTAAATTATAACTCGGGATATGGGTCAGGAATGTATGGTTCATCATACAGTGGATTTGGAGGGTCTTATGGTGGTGGATTATATGGGAACAACATGTACAGAGGAGGTTATACTGGCTTGTATGGAGGTTCTGCCATGTATAGCGGGGGAATGTATAATAGTGGTTTTGGAGGCCCTATGGGTGGTTATGGAATGGGCATGGGTCATTTTGGTGAACAAGATCCAAATAACCCATATGGTGGTCCTCCATCTCCTCCGGGCTTCTGGATTTCCTTTCTTCGTGTGGTAGGGAAGCATTAATTTTTATTTTCCTTTTTTTAACCAATTTTTCCCTAATTCTTTATCTCATAAGTTTGTCAACAAGGAAGCCACTAATTTTGACTGCTTAGTTCTTGCCTTTTGAGCCAGCCCTTTAACTTTTGCAATTGATGAGTTGGTCTGTGGGATGAGAATATGAGCTTTTGTCTGATTTCTTAAGGCTAAAAGGAGTTTCCCCAACTCTTTAAGTGTAATTAATAGGCATCTGACCCATAAGGTGTTAAGGTGTTCCAAGTCTCACTCAATATTGTTTTATGCTCAAGTTTCCTAGTTTGAGGAATGCATTTAATTTTATAACCTCTTTGCTTTAGTGGATGAACTTATCTATGCTTCATGGAAAATGTACCTTTGATTCATGCTTTTCTTGTGCATAATTATAAATTGCATTTCCTATTCATTATCGTGTCATTGATGGGGCATTATTTGTGTTATATCTCAATATTTTCCATCACTGTATAAGTTAGCATTTATACTTGGATCTTGAAGTGTAGAAAGTGATTGATGCATTTTAATTTTGTTGTTCAGGACGCAGATTTTGTTTTGTAAGATGAATTGAGTACAGTTACTATGAGACTATCTTGTTGATATGTTTCGTATCAAGATGTTTCCATCTTTTCATTCTCCAGGACTCATAATTACTTCTTTTGTGTTGTGGTAGATGCAAGGTGTTGTAAACTTTTTTGGCCGGGTATCAATTCTGATAGACCAGAATACCCAAGCATTTCACATGTTTATGTCTGCACTTCTTCAGGTGCTTCTCTCTTCTCACAAAGCTTACATTTTCATCGCTGTCTATGTATGATATATAATATAAATGTTGGAATCTGCTTTCCATCTTTTTAGGACAAAGTGGCAATTGGATTGGTAAAATCTTAGTGCACTTTTGATGAGCTGAAAATAAAATGGATTGTCTGTGGTTCATGACATCTTCACTTTGCAGCTTTTTGATCACTCCGGATTATTGTATGGAGAGTTGGCTAGATTCGTATTAAGACTACTGGGAATTAATACAAAGCCGAGAAAGGCTAATCAACCAGGATCAAATGGACTCCCAGGCCTCCACAACCCACATGGAAATCAGAATTACATTGAGGGGCCTAAGGCTTCCCCAAGTGGTGCATGGGACAATGTGTGGGGAGAGAATGGTAGCAGTTAGATTGATACCCCCAGATCTATCCCATCTTTACCAAGGAAACCAACTAGAAACAGAGGTGTTTTCTGTGGTAGGAGGAAGTGCACCTCTTCCCTGTATAGGTTGGAATTGCGAATGCAGATTTGTTCTTAGGTTAAAATAAATCAATCCCTCACTCTGAATATACCAATATTCTCCAGAAGAATAGAATATTTTCGACAAATTTTTCTGCTTGTGTTGATTTTGTACGTGGGACAAGCTATTACTAAAAGTGATATAACAGATCTAATAAAGTTAGGAGAGAGCGGGATGTCAGCCTGCCGATGTTGCAGGGAAGTTATGATACTAGAATAGTGTGAAGTTACTCTTTTATTTGTTTATTGTTAGAAACACTTGTATTATGTGGGTCAAAAGCGCCTTCAAATGATTTTTGCCTGTATTCCTGATTAATTGTAGGTATGGTTCTTATCTTTATCTGTTTATTTGTGACTTCACACTTCATTGGCTACTATTTTCCCAATTAGACTATTGTTGGATAAAAGTTGTGGCATTGGTTCAAATTGTTATAACATTGGCCAATCCACCATAGTAACATAGTTCGAAGTGCATACAGAAGCAGAGAAGCGAAATTTGAGCTTACTTGAACAAATTAAGCTCATGGATCACACAGCTAACTGAAGCAAGTGCATTCTTGAGCAGAACTGAAAAACGTTTAGAAAAGCTTGCATGAATGTAACTTATAATGATGTTGCCTAAAATGTTCTTTGGTAATACGGGAAAGTTGCAACTCAATAATAAATATAAAGAAATGGAACGAACTTTACATTTCTGGGGAAGAAAAATTCGTAGAAGATTAGGGATAAGCTGTGTATAAAAGATCACAGCAGATGATGTCAATTCAGTGTTCATTACGTCAAAACAATCAATATTTATCAATCAACAAACCATCGTAGACATAAAGTTAATCCCAATAATGAGAGATGGCTGCACCAAAGGCAATAGAACCACCAAGTTTGGTCAAGAAAAAATTATTTATGTCCTGTTATCTACTAATAGTCTTTGAGAGCATTATCAACTAGTAATCCAATCAGGTCCTATACACATTATTTCTTCGTCCTTTATTTCAACATTACCTCTGTGCAATTTAAACAACTCCATTGCTGTCAAAGATATCTGGCTGTTCTTGGTCACATATAAGACCAAGAGTCGGTTGCACCCATTTCTTAAAGCTTCCAGCCCCTGATCACAAAGATTCCTGCAGCGATTCACATGAAGTTTCTCCAAATTATTGCAGTTTAATCCGATAGACTCCCATCCTGGAAATCTGACCTCATGGCATAATGCTAAGTTCCACTCTTGAAGTAATGGGCAGCCCTTTGCAATTGCCATAATAGACTCATCGCCAATAGTTCTGCACATTCGAAGGTTCACGATTTTCAGCCTTGTGGCAAATCCTGTTCCAATTGCTGCCAATCCATCACCAGAAAGAGACCAGCTTATACCTGAAACATCTAAAAACTCTAGCCCACCTCCACTGACAATCCCTGTTATCCCCTCTAGGTTGAGCTGACAGGATTCAGCATCTATATAAGCTAAAGTTGGTGAACATCCTTTGAAGCCGGTACCAGTTACACCCCTACAACGAGATATCTTTACTGCCTGAAGTTGACTGCATTTTTGTGAAAGAACCTTCAATCCACAGTCAGAAACATGCAAGCAGTGAGAGAGATTCACATGAGTCAAAGCTGTGCAAGTGTTTGCCAAAGCCTCTATCCCTACATCAGTAACATTGCACCGATACAAACTAATTCTCGTTAAGGAGGAGCAACTGGTACCAATCATTGAGAGTCCATTATCAGTGATTTGAAAACAACAATCCAAATAGAGAGTATGCAATTTGGAACCATAGTTTTGCAACTGGTTCAGACCTGAATCAGGTAGCTCAGTGCAACAAGATAGAGACAAAAAATATAAATGCTGAAATCGGGTGAGTAGTCTGCTGAGATGGAAGGACCTAATGTCAAGATTGGTCTGAGATAGTGAAGAAGAACTAAGTTGGGTAAATGAACATTGGAATTGTAAAGATCGACGACATACATTTTGAATATTAAGCCAGCGATGGCAAGTCAAACCAAATGATTCACGATCAGAGCCACAGTCAAGGCTTTGGAAAATAAAACAGAGGCAATCATCAGGAAGGTACAGGATGGAGGTCCGCCTTTCACCAGATGAATTCTCCATCTCAACCTTGTTGATTGTTTTGTGACGGCTGTAAAGCTCGGATCTTTATGGTGAACTTTTTATAAACTGAGCTGGTTGAATTGGGGGAGTCAAAACCACAGAGAGCAGGTGAGTATCCATATCCATATCCTATATGGACCCCACATTTACGACATAAGAGTTTAGTTTTTGAACGATATCGACCCCAAGAAACAGGAAAGCAGTTCAGCTCGTCAACCTGTGTGAATCGACTAAGATCAACAGAATGGAAGGAGATAAAACCTTTCTTTACGGATTTTTGATACTCAGATCCTATGCCCGAGGTGATCCGATTGGAAGACGTTAAATTTAGAGGGTATCCACAAGACCCACAACTGAAAAGAGAGAATAGAAAAAGAGATATTAGTTTCTATATTGTATAATTTTCAGATAAACATCAGGGAGTAGAATAATGAAACAAAAGCTGAAGCTGGACACTTAAGAAGCCACGGTTCAAGAACAAAAATTACACGATCAAGAAACTATTAACGAAATAACTACGAAAATTCTTGGAGCAAGGCTTCACTAATTCGTCTTTTCCAACACAGACGAGATCTGGATAATCTATACATGATAAACTTGGGATTTCTCTTGTGATCTGATAATATAGAACACCAATCGGTAGGACCCGCAAATTAGATAAACCATACAAATTTTCTTATTTTGTCGTCTGCAAGAAGGTAAAGTACATGTGCTGAACCCACAACTTAAAGATTACAGCTGCATTATACGAAAATAAAACTTAAAATGGTACTTTGTTAATCTTGCTTAGCACGTAATGTTGCCTCCTAATTCAGTCTCCAACGAAACAAATGTTCAAGGGAAACGACTAATAGCATTAATAAACAAATGAATTCAACATCGTTTAAATGGAGGAACTTGCTGAAACCAAATAAGATTAATTCACTAATACTATAAACTCAACAAAATCTCAATATGAACATAAATTACGCAATATCCAGTAGATGAAATCTCCAAATTTCGTAGTAAATCCGACAATTTGACGAGAAGAAAGTTAGACTTACCTGTAAGAGACGTCAGCTTGGGACATTACTGAGAATCAGACGAAGGCTTTGAGTTCCATTCAAAGCTAATGGGTTTGAGCCAATCAGATCGAAAGATTTTGATTCAGCTGTTACAACGAAAGACAAAACCGCAACCCCATTTGCATTTTTGCTTGTCTTATCGTCTCATCGATGGAGATGACTGATTCAGCTCTTCCCCTCGTTCAGACTTCAGACTTTTAATACTTTGGGATTCGCTTTGGTACGTTCGACTTCCGGACTCTGTTTAATGTTCTTTTCTGATTGGTTGTGTTATAAAAAATTTGTTTTTTAATATTGATAAAAATAAATTAACTGATTTCCTTTTTTATTAAAAAATGTTGGTTAATAACATACAAGTACCTATTATTTTAATTTTTTACTAAATTGTAACTAAGTGATATAATTTTTTCAAATAAATCATATTTACTTCTAAAAAATCAAATTTAATTATGAAATTGTTAAAAATCAAAATTAAAATTTATTAATAATTATTCACATTATTTTATTTTTATTAAAATATTTACAATAAATATAAATATATATATAAGATCAGTTTGTTAATAAATTATAATATTAAAAAATAATAATTATAATTTTAATCTTGTTATTATATTTTTTTCTTATATTCAAATTTAAAACTTGTATATTTAAACTAAGTATTATTCAAATATACAAATATTGCATAAATCGCCTTATAAAGAACTTCAAGTTATTCACAACGGTTTGCTTGTAGATATTCAATAAACTCTTGCTCAAAGTGAGCCTATGCTAGTTTTTCTATGCCTTGACTCATAAAAAAGACAACTTTGATTCTTTAATCAAAGATTTTCTTTACCACTCACCCTAAACTATTTTTCAATTAGAAGTTTCATTCGACACTTATCCCCTAATTTGGGTTTGAGGTGACAAAAATATGAATATAATATGATCAAATTTATATTCATATCGAGATCAAGAAAATAATTATTGTATTTGTATAAATATTTAATTTTTATTATACGAATATGATACAGATATTTTAAATTCAAATATCTGATATTTTTAAATATTTATAAAAAAATTAAATTTACAAAATATATTTAAACTTCAAAAAAAATATCAATTCAAAATAAAACAATAACAATAATAACAAATGTGCCAATATACTATGTTAATATAGAAGAACAAAAATAAATATAAAAATAATTTTAATTAAATATTTTAAAAAATACATTAAAACTAATAAAATCATAAAATTAAATACTATACATTATGGAAAGATAATATGACGTGCAAGTTTTCATACAACATCACTATTAAATTTTATTTAAATATAAATAAAATTTTTTTATAAAGAATAATGATTATAGATTTTGATATTTATTATTATTATTTTCTATAATAATTTATGGGATTAGATAGGATTAACCTAATTATTTATGAATAATACTAAAAATTATAAATAATTACCTTAATAATATAGACCCTATCTAAATATATTTTGGGTAGAAATAAGGTTGTTATATGAAGATCCTTCAGATGGACATGTAATGGTCCCGACCCTAAGGACTTCTGACCTTGAGAGGTCCTAACCTCGAAGACTCTTGAATCCCAATTTCGGGGGTTCTTATCCTTGAGGGGGCCCAGCTCTAAGGACCTCAGACCCTTGACCCTCAATCTGGTAGTTCGTCAATATCAAAAATAGGAATGAATGAAGGACACTAAAGATCTTGTGACTAGAAGCCCTGCCTGCTGTCAAAATTAACCCTTCAAATTTTAGCTGAGATGACAGCAGTAGGCCTCGTAAATCTTCAGTCTGACAATACGACTCTTAAATAAATTACGGTCATCACACTGTCTAAGAGCAAGAAGTCCCATCATTCCCATTTTCAATACCGTATCGCGTCAAACAGTCCTTTAAAGCCCTATAAAAGGAGGCCAATGAGACTTCAATAGTAAAAAGAAAAAACTTCTCTTTGCCCATTTACTCTTTGTTTTCACTGGATATTTCTTCTTTCTTCCTTCTCCTTCGCTGATTTAGGTATTGGAGTTTTTTGGCCAGAAAATACCCTCGATACACTCCTAGCATGTTGATTATTTTGCAAGATTAGCAAGACAAAGTCCTATTTTGCAAGATTAGCAAGACAAAGTCCTACCTTGTGAAGACTTAATTTTGTCGCAATACTTATCCCATCTTACTCCCCATTGATTTAATCCACATGGGTGCAAGAAAGTCCTGAATATTTTCTGCACCAACAAAACATTTTATAGATCATTCCTAAATCATATTTGCACCACATTCCATGCAGATCTTCTTTAAGCTTAATCATATTCATATTTTAATTAAATATAGTATCAATATTCTCGAATACGAATCATTTGAATTTTTTTCAATATGATTCATGTCTGAATATTTTTGCCACCCTTACCCTAACTTATCATATATCAACACTTAAATGTGTGAGAGTAGACATCTTTTTTAGTATTATATATAATATCTCATATTTTAATTTAGGAGTATTTTAGTCATTTTGTTCTAGAAGAACATTTTTTTATGTTGATAAGTGTTTTTAAAAGATTTTAGTGAAATTTGATACGTGTGAAAAAATTGTTTAAGGTATCATTTGCGCATCGGAACTTTCAAGCTAAATTTTCGTGGATTGAGATGAAGTTTTGACATATATTTTATTTCTACTAAAAGAGAAAAAAAATACAACTATATAAAAAGAAACGAAAGTAAAATCGAACTTTGGATGAAGAAGAAAATAACATCGAAAATGGAATAAGAACTTGAATAATATTTTTCAAAAATTAGAACGATATCTTTCAAAGAATTTAAATGATATTTGTTATGGATAATACATTTATAAAATGTTTCGATAGTCAAACCAAAAATTTGTATTTTTGGACAATATATCGATACATTGGCCAAATATATCAATATATATATCGAAAATACCGATACTTTAAGGAAAATATCAATATTTTTTGAAGAAAAACACCCACTAATATATTTTTGAGCACAAAAATTAAATATCTAACTCAAGACTACTTTACCCATTTTTTACACTTTTACATCTATTTTTTTTTATTTTTAAAGTTAAACACCTCATTTTTTAATCCATATATGTTGTTTAAAAAATAGAAGCTAAACATTTTCATTTTTCTATTTTCCTTTGGTTTCTCTTGGGTTCTTAAAGTTTTATATACAGTATTTTTCTGATCTTTTTCTTTTAATTTCTTCATTATTTAACCGATCAAATCCCCATTTCTTTCTATAAATCATTAATCTCATAACCCTTTATATACTACTAACTTGATTTCGACAATTTGGTAGAGAAATCGACTCAAATAACATTACATAAAAAAGGAGAAAGAAGAGAGGAGAGGGGAGTAAAGTAAAATTAGTAATTTGATTATAACTTTGATTACACATATCTGATTAATGCACCATTTACTTCATTAGACTCATGTCAACGAGAAAATTTAGATTTTGATAATAGATTATTGGAAAAGTTGTAAAAATAACACTCAACACTCCATTGTAATTTTGACAAAAACTTGAATTTTTTCACAATTCAACTCTTTGGCGTTGATCACGTGACTGAGGAGTTCAATCCTAGTGAAGAATTTAAGAAGTGTATACTCTTTTTAATATGTAAGTAGACATTTTTAATTATTTTTTATCTCATTAGATTATTTATAAAAACTATATGTTTTATTATTTGAAGAATTTAAAAATGTCTTTATGATAATATTTTATTAAACCTTTTAGTGAAATGAATGACTTTTACTATCCATTTTATACAGATTATATAAATGCATATGAGACATAGTATAACATCCCAGTATGATGAGAGCGGAAAGTGATGCCGGGGCGAGGGTGCCTGCGTAAGGAGCGACTTCGGTAGGCTTCTAGGACGGCAGGGATGAACCGAATCTTACATCGGAATAGAAGAAAAAGTTACTGGACTATATATATGGAGTTGGAACCAAGTTATCAATAAGATCTTTTGGGATGGGTGGTGGTTTATTCCTAAGAACTACGCAGTTAAGTGTGCTTGAGTAAGAGCAGTACCAAGATGGGTGACCTCTTAGAAAGTTCTCGGTATAACCCATTATCAAGAACAAAATCGTAAGGCCCCAAGAGTTGGGCCAAAGTGGATAATATTATTAATAAACTTGAACCTGGTGTTACAATTGGTATCAGAGACAACTCTCCTCCAATATGATGGTGGTAGTTCAGGGACAAACCAGGCGAAAGCTAGTGGGCCTGTAACATCTCGATCCGATGAAGGCGAAAAATGGCATTGGGACGAGGGTGCCTGAGTAAGGAATGACTTTTGGCAGGCTTCTAGGACAATAGGGATGAACCGAATCCTACATCGAAATGGGAGAGAAAGTTATAAGGCTATATATGTGAAGTTGGAACCAAGTTATCAACAAGGCTTTTTGGGATGGGTGATGATTTATTCCTAAGAACTACACAGTTAAGCGTGCTTGGACAAGAGTAGTACTAAGTTGAGTGACCTTTTGAAAAGTTCTCGGTATAACCCATATCAAGAATAAAACCGTGAGGCCCCAAGGGTTGGGCCAAAGCGGACAATATTGTTGACAGACTTGGATCAGGTGTTACACATAGACACACAACT
>JAVXUL010042221.1:0-10951 GCA_035590515.1 Trichilia minutiflora
TTCTATTTGGTAAAATCCAATTCAACCAAACTATAACTAACTAAAAACTAAGCAACAAAATAATTAACTAAACTAATGCTTAAACAGTATTAAAGAGAGAATTCTATGAGAAATAGATTTAAGGGATTTAATTACACCAAAGTTTACTATGTTCACTGCTAGTTTCCTATTAATTATATTCATTTACCTAATGACCAGAGTTAATGATTGATTTTATTTCATCTTCCAAATTTCAATAAAATCATATATATCTATGATAATATTTCTATTCAACTTGAATAAATCATGTATTCATTAAGTGGAAACCCTAAATATTGTTATCTAGTGAATAATCATTTTCGAATTAATTATTGTCTAGGTTGTGCTACCTTAATAAAAAACATGAAACTAACTTTTTCAAACCCAATTTCGTGTAACATTATAATTAGTTTAATGGCTAATTAAACTAAACATTAAGCACAAAGAGAACAAATAGGTAAATATATTTCAATAATAGTCAATAAGCATCAAACAAGTTCACTAAGACTTCATTAATCCCCTAAGTATATAAAATTAGCCAACTATGGTAAATAGTTCAACAGCAATAAATATCCAGAACATGTTCATTGTTTAACAAAACAAGTTTAAAAGATTAAAGACAAGGAAAAGAAAACTCTATGAATTTGATGATTCTTTTGTGGTCTTCAAGTTCTCATTCCTTAGTCTTCAAAGAGTTAAACTTCAATGATTTGGAATTCTCTTGGTGGTTGCTAGGTCTCTTTCTCACGAATTTCAAGAAAAGTTTCTTAAATAGTAAAGCAATTAGGGTATCAGGCAGTACTCTTCCAATAATTGGGGTTGTAGCAATCAAAAATTTATCCCGCTATAACTAGAGTCTCTGAAAAATTAGATGTAGTAGGCAAAAATTATTTTGGCTACAGCTACGATCTTTAGAAACTTGGTTGTAGCGGAGAAAAATTATTCCTATTGTAGTAAGTTTCACTTCTTAGGGCTCTCATTAAAGTTATATCTTAAGAAGTAAGCTTTTTAATGCAACTTGAATCAACTTAATTCGAGATCTATAACTCAAGATATGATCATTTTAATGAATAGTGCTCATGATTATCTTTGTAGTTTCACTCTTCAACTTAACTAATAAAATCCAAGCAAAAATTATCTATTTCTTGAGGATTTGTTAATATTTATTTCCTACACACAAACAACAAGAAAAACATTAAAATACCAATAAAAGTGTTCAAAACTAAATAAAGTCTTAGTCAAAGAATGAGTGATAAAATCACCCATAAAATATCCCCAAATTTAGATATTTGATTGTCTCAAACAAATAAAATCACTAAAACAAAAATAAAGGAGCTCCTAACATAGTAACAAGCAAAACACTCTGAAAATCAATCATTCGAAACAAAGATAAGCTTTAATGAAAGAACATTGCGAGATAAAATGTTTCGGCCATTGAATGGGATTACGACCTTAAAAAGGTTTTGATGAGCAAAATTCAAATGACTAAGACATTTTCCTTCCTTAAAACATGTCTTTCGGGAACCTCATAGGTCAAAATTGATCTAACCAATACAAATTTCTCATTACAAACACTTCAAATTGAGCAAAGGCTTATTGCCCTTGAGCATCAAAATTTCTAACATTTTACTTAAGTTCTAGATAGGGTGCTTCTACTTGATTTTAATAAACACAACATTATTTATTTATTTATTTTTTAAAGCACTCAACTATTAGAAACTTAAGTCGTTTTGTGTGCTCTTATTTTAAAGTGCCATTTTACGCAAACGTTCGACATTTTTTGTATTAACTCCTGGTTACTAAGCAATTTTAAAACAACAGAGTGGATTATTGATTGATTTTTTTTAACAGCTAAATATATTTCATTATAAGAAATTAAGTACCCAAATGACTCAACCTGCCCTCTATTAATAGGTGAAATTTTATCAGCTAACCTAATTCTAACTCACTCATATTCCCCTAAACATATAAATTTTTTTTGTAAATAAATAACACACTCTCATACTCCTCACTTAACCTTATCAAATCAAGTTCTAAAACAATGGAAAGGTTGCAAAATCTCTCTCATTCCAACACCTGCTCATGCTACACACACATATAAAACACACAACTATAGTACATTCACAACCTAAGTAAAAACTAATAAAAGGAAACCATAACATTAACTAACTATCACTATAAAACATTTCCAGAAAACTAAAACTCTAAAAATAAAAATAAACATTTAACATAAGAAGGCAATTAACATTGTTTAAAAATATCAAATTTGCCCATTACACATAATATTATTAAAACAAAATGAAATAAGAAGAAGTTATAACTTCTACTCCTCCCAACTTAAATCAAGTGTTGTCCTCAACACTTCAAAATTACGCTAAAAGCCAAAAAATTACCTTAAAGATGAGATGGAATCTCGTTTCCTACATGTCATCATCCTCATCATCATCATCTTCAAAATCTTCATCATTATTCTTATCTTCATCATCCTCAGAATCCAATGGCTAGAATTGTGGGAGCTACGAATACTGCATCATGCCCAGCCAATTGCCCATGATAAAGAAGTATCGCACCTAAGCCATTTAAAGCACTGCTCACATAGGACATGAAATGCTCTTGCTGCTCGTTTAGCTTCACCAGCTCCCTTTGAGTCTGTGCCAATTCCAATGCCACATCCGCTATAATGGCCTTCTTGACTGACATTAAATTAAGTGTTGTCCTCGAACTTCGTATAAGGAAGAAATTAATGTTAGAAGAGAGAAACTTGGATTATATTTTTTAAAGAAGTGATATTTTTTCATATTCCGAAACCTTAATTAAAAGTTCCAATGCCTTGGACAGAAAAATGAAAATTTTGACAAAGGTATTGAAAACTCCCAAGACAAGTTCTTGAATGCCGAAAAGACATCTTTAACCTTTTTAACTTATTTCTTTTTCATTTCTTTCAAATTTTCAAGGATAAATGAATTATTTTCTCTTCTATTAACATTGTATTTGTGTGATTAAAAGGTAGAACATTTCATTTTTTCTCATTCTTATCTCTCCCACAATATTTTTTCTTTTCTATTTCCCATATGCCTTCTTCCTGCTTCTTTCATTTTTCACAAATTTTTCACCAATTAAATTCATTCTTTTTGCTATACATCACAAGCTATTAACATCCTCATCACTCTATAAACTTTATTTGGATGATTTGGTCGAGGATTTAGTCTATATGAGTTTATATCTACTGTTCACAATTCGAAATTTTTCGAATTTGTTCGTAATTAAAGCATCCATGAGCTAAATCAACCTCTTAGTAAGATTTCTAGCATTGATACGATTACAATTTCATATTTTAATTTAATTTCGAGCATATACCATCATTAGGGGTTTACTATGTATATGAGAATTTTAAGATTTTAACTCGTTGGCAATAAATTGAAGTCAGAATACTAGGGTGTGACAATTTGAATGTTCTTCATCTTAGACGTGAAGATTTCCTCTTTGATACCTCCCGCCTTGACAAGATTTTCGAAAGTAAACTTACCTATTGATTATTAATATGATCTGCCAAACCAAGCTCAAAGATGGTATCACAAATTCACATAATTGAAAATTTTTCTCTTTATTATGAAGCAAATTAGAATGAAATCAGGGACTCATTAATTTGAGGAAGAATGAGATTATAATCATATTAAATAGACAAAACAACATAATGAAGTATAGAGATATACGTCCAAGTGTGTTGATTTTTTTGTTTAAATAATAATGTTATGCTACTCACAATCATTTTCTCCATGCAAGATATGCTTGAAGAACTTCTGTTGATGCATAGCTTATGACCTACGAATGGAATGAAGAGGGATATCTCAACTCTTTCTGAGGGAATAATTCGTTCCACTTTGTGACAAACATAGAAGTGAAGAATGATGCAATGAGAGATAATATTTTGCTGCATATTCAATTTCAAGTAGCATATAAATGAAATATAATTAGCCTAAATGGAAATATATATATAAATTAATCATATAGAAGATTGAATGTAAACAATGTGATAAAATTGCAGTCACAAACTCTGCTTTTACATTAAGCTATCCATTCAAAATAAAGTAGTCAGATGTTCCTGGTTGGTTAGTTGCATTGATATAGAATCATAGTCTCAAGTTTACCGCTTTATAAAATGGACAATATCTACTCTTCCAATGTCTTAAATTCAACGTACTTATCTAGCAAACCTTCTAAAACTGAACTCCCTTTTATACGAAAAGTAAATGCAACAAGATATAATTATTTCATACTTCTTATTTTCATGTTTTGTTAAGACTGAATGTTGTTCCATTCATATTTCTGACAACATATTAGTTTTGTCTATAAGTATAAACTTTAACATAATATGATTACATTTCTGCTCCCTTAAACTGAGATTGTAGTTCTATCACTAAATATACCAGACAGACACCAAAAGAGAAAAGATTATTACCTAGATCTTCAAATCAAAGGTCGAGGTCAATTTTTTATAAGCAAAAACACAAGAACACAAAAATAGGGAAGCAGAGTTTTTTGAAAAAATAGGCTTGGATCTCACTGTGAAGGTTAAAGCTTGATAGTATTACAAGAAAGTTTTGTTTAACCCTCTTTGATTCTTTCAATAATTTTTATTGAGAATATTAGAACTGTTTTTTCCTGGCTCTCACTATTACAAT
Organism: Trichilia minutiflora; assembly: GCA_035590515.1. Lineage (NCBI taxonomy): Eukaryota > Viridiplantae > Streptophyta > Magnoliopsida > Sapindales > Meliaceae > Trichilia > Trichilia minutiflora. The sequence goes on from JAVXUL010042221.1 coordinate 4,701, forward strand.
ATGAATGTGTCCCCTATTTCTACTTTATATTTTACAGCCTCATCATGAATGCTAAACTCATAAAATGACCAATACTTGTGCCAAATGAAATATAACCGATACTAAGAAGAACGAGCTAAAAGACTTGGCTCACCTCTGGTAAAACTTGGATGTCTTCTTGATAACAAAACTACTAGTCAACATTAACTTGAGCTAAAGTTATAAACCAGATCATGCATAAAGTACACAAATTAAATTATAGGGTTAATATATTTACAAAAAGAATACTAACGTATATTCATCACTATATCCATATGAGAAAACTACATCTGGGTACTCTTCCAACAAAGCAACAGCATAGGAGTTCATCAAATTCAATGCTCTCTCGTCATTTGGCTTCTCAAAGTCATGAACTTAAGAGAATCTATTATAAAATAAACAATTAAATAAAAACAAATCCGGCAAAAATTATGCAATGCAATAAGATTTTCTTTTATCTCTCTCTTCTTTTTTCTTTTTTTTTTTTTTCATTTTTAATTTCACGAGTGAAAGTGAAGTTCTTTACCTTCGGAAATCGTAGCCATAGATTCTAACAACAATCAAATTGGGCATGAAGATTTCGTCCTAAACTTCAAAAGATTTTCATATATTCATATTTGCTGTTTGTCATCCTATCACTCCACCCTTGCGGCCACTGCAGCAAAAAACAGAGATGTTTTCACGAGGAAAGCAGAACTTTTACTTCAAAATAGGCCGGCTCTAAGTATTTTCATAAATACAAACGGAGAATGCAAAGTCTAAAATACCCTTATAATAAAACCACCGACCTATGGATGCTTCAATAATTAATAATCTTCGGTTCATTTGTTTCCCAACAAATCGAGCGCCTGCTATCTGCACTCTCTTCAGTCTTCTTGAAACAACACAGCAGCACTGTGCCGGTACTGCAATTTCGCGAGGTACTTAGCTTTTCTTCCTTTTAAAACTTCAGATTATTATTATTATTTAAAGAAATAATTTTGAGCTTTTATCTTATAAAAGAAAGTTAATGCTTATTTTTTATTTTCTTTTTAGAAATTTGAAGCGTAATGTCTCTGTTAACACTGACCGTTGATGCGAAAACCTCTTCAGGTATCCATTTTTTTGTTGATCAATTTCACTAATATTTTTATTTTGACAATGTGTTTATGAATTTTGTTTTAATTTAATTTGGTTTACTTCATATTATTAACACAAGTTTATTGCCTAATTAGTTAGTTTGTTTTTTATATATTTTAATAAAAAGATAAATTTAGGTTTTGATTTTTAGATTTAATTTGTTTTTATGAGGCTGAAATTGTTAAATTTCTTGATTATGTTGACTTGCTTACAGTTATGGCTGTTCTTATGAATCATTTGATGAAACTTGTTTAAATGTTCAATGAGTTGGCTTCAATTTGAGTTTGGGAATTGCTGTGTCGTAAGCAAAGCATTGAATTCAGTTTTGGTCACTATAGGTTATTGTTTGTATGCTGTAAAACATTGTGAAATGTATGAAGCATTTCGAGAATTAGGGCTGCTTTGTGCGAAAGGATAACGAGAAATTTACTTTTTTGTTGCCTGAGTACTTAGAAAGGAGATTTACTTTACTTCATTCTTATATTTGTGGGGCTGTTCCATGGTTTTTAATGGTCAACTTGTCTACTTCTTAGAGAAATTATTTTTACAATATTGTATATTCTTTGGACAGGTGACATTTTTTGCAGATATATCTAATCGGAAAATGCAAGACTTGCCGCTGGAAACAAAGAAATCATTTGCATCTTTTAGCGTGGAAAAAGAAAAACCATTTGATTTCTTTCGTGTTTTATTTGGTAAGTGAGTTTAGTTTTCTATTTTCTGTGGTGAAAGTTGATTACTTTGGAAGTTTGATGGATGAAAAATGGTACTTAAAGCATATGAAATCAACTTTGATTGGATTAGCTCTTAATCTTGAATCTGAAAATTCAGTAATCAACCTTACATTTATCTACTCTGAACTTATATATAACAAAGATATGTCAATTATTGTTGTGTACAAATGCAAAGGATGAGTTTTTGTAAGAAGAAAATTTGCACATTCTTTTTCTTTAGTTGGTAAATTATGGGACGCAATTTTATAGACGGTTCCACAGTTTCATGTATTCTTATTAAGTCAGTCTAATTTTGCAGAGGGCAGTACGGCAGGAGGTACAGCTGTTGTTGTTGAAGTGGCACTATATCCTATTGATACCGTAGATACACAGCTGCAGGTAGGTTAATTATACTGTTGGAGAGCTATTATTTTTGTAGAAATGGATGTAACTTGATTAAAAAATGCCTATTCTTTGTTGACTGCTATTGCGCCTTTTCTTTGGTTATAAACTAAGATGCATTTCATTCTAGATCATAAATATGAATGGGCCAGGTCCCCCTTAAAAGGGTGAGTCATATTTTTCCTTGTCCCGTAAATTGTTGAATAACTTATTATTATTATTATTTAAATCCAATATTAGTAGCAAATCATTCAGTTTGTGCCATGTATTGTCTTGTTTGGTCCCCATGGTTTGCAAATATAACAAAACACATGTTTATTACTTGTCTCAAATTCATCACTACCAGCCACCTCCATAGTAAAAATAACATATCTATATTTGTTCTAATTATAACCTGGCGGTTTCTATTCCAAGAAAAAGTCCTCAAATGACCAAACCTTGTATTTTTTTTTTTTAACTTTACAAGAGGGCATAATACAATAACAATTTTTTCATTAGATTGTTTATTTCTTGTTGACAAAGTGGGGTGGCAGGGACAAATTTGAGACAAGTGGTATCCTTGTGACCTATTTGTTACTTTTACAATCCACAGGACCAATTTGATAATTCTCATATTGTTTGAGCTTCTGAAGTATTATTAAAAGAATATGTAGGAAGAGAATATTGTGAATAGTTACATCATAATATCTGGTAAAACATATATTCAGTAATAATTTCTAGAGCATATTGTTCGCTAATTATTTTACAGTTTTATTACTGCATATATGTTAGTGATATTAGCTCTTACTCACTGGATTGGCTTGGTCATAATTCCATTTCCATTTTTGCTCAGAGCTTCTGCCATATTTGTCAGTGTGTATGAACCTACAAAAGAGAAATTGTTGAAGTTCTTTCCTGAAAATCTTAGTGCTGTTGCTCATCTGGTAAGAGATTCTTTAGTTATTTTTGTTTTGGTTATGCTATATGACCAATGGTTGCTCTAAAAAAACCTTCTACCTTTGAAAGTTTATGTATGAAGGCTTGTTGTAACCTGAATATTCTTCATTTGAGCAAGGTGTCAGAATAATATGCTTGTTGAAGTCCAATTATATTGTAGAGGCACAAATTTTTGATTTTTCTCTTCAGTTTCCCAATGGGGTAAAAGTCTGCCACATTATACAGTTGTTTTTCATCTGTAGTTCTATAATCGTCATCTTTTATCCAATGGGACAAAATGTTCTTTGCATTGTACATTGTTTTGTACCCCCACCCCACCTCATTTCTGTAATCTTCATCCTTCTGCAATATGAGTCATCTGGAACAGGTTGAAACATCCCATGTATTATTCTGAATGATTTGATATAATGGTAACCTGGATTCTGTTTGGCTTTAACTTACTCTTGATCCACGCCTCTGTCAATACTTTCCGCTTCCTTGTCTTGCAATAAGATTGATGAATTTTATGCAGACGGCAAGTGCCATAGGAGGACTTGCTGCTGCTCTCATATGTTCCAACAGAGGTAGATTTTGCTACCTATGCATTTATACATTTGGAACTTTCTTACCAGCCATTTAAAAAAAAAAATTTCGGTTATTTTTTTCTGCTTTTCACAATCTGCAGGTTGTTAAGCAAAGAATGCAGATTGGGCAGTTTACTCCAGCTCCTTTGCTGTCCGGCTTATTGTTTCTATGTTATCCCGGTGATGCTATCCGACTTAAGGGTCTCTATGTGGTATGCAATCTCTTCCTTCTGTCTCTATGTTAACCCACATAGATTGGATTAATTTTTTTTTAATGAGGTTCATCGTACTGAATTCCTAACCTGTAAGCTTATAGTTATTGCATTTCCTCCATTATTTTGTGTATTTGACTTGAGTACCATCTTTGAGATCGCAGGGATAAGGATCTTTTCTACTGCAGGATTTACCCTTTGACGCAATTGAATTCTGCATCTATGAGCAGCTTTGGATGGGCTGTAAGGCAGCAGTAAGCTTCCTCCCATGATTCACTTCATGTTTACAATTACACTCATTGAGGGATAATTTCTATTATTATACTCACTTATGAATGTTTCCATCTCATGAGCCGCAGAACATGCTTTATCTTTCCATTAGTAGTGATTTGGTTACAATTCCATGTGTCTAGGAAAGTTCGTTCTGCATAATGCTTTAATAACAGAATATTATAGGTAAATCAGTGGGATAATTATTATGGGTTTACATGGGAATTACCTCAAAATCTTGAAGGCTATTACACGATTAGCACTCTTAAACTCAAATTTTGTTGAAAACCAGGAATGTTTTGACCACTTAATCGGGTAATTTTGACCCTCTTTTTCCTTTTTTGGTAGGCACGCAGAGATTTGAATTATCCCCGAGAATGCCATGATTGGTGCTTTTTCTGGTAACGACATCTTTTATTCATTTCAAGTTATCCATGCACCAATTCTTTGGTAATTCATAAACAGAAAAAGGAGTTTGGTACTGTGTTTAAAAGGCTGGATTTGAAAATCTCAAAGCTCATTCTTCAAAAACTTAAGTCAAAATTAAATGACCCAAAGGAATTTTGTACCTTTCTGGAAACGAAGGAAACACTTCTACCTCATTAAAGAACAGTATTAGACATGTTTTTATTATTTCTGTTCTCAAAGGACTCTTCTTATAATACATTAATGGTTGTGTTCTTTGATTCTAAATATGCATAATTCTGTATTCCTTTCGTTATACACATTGGTTTTTAGAGAATAGCTTTGTACAGTGGCATGCTGAATGTTAATTGATGAAATGCATGAATAGACTCATAACCGAGTAATATAGACTACTTACATACAGTAGTGTTTCTGTTCAATTCTGATATGTTTTAATCACTCTTTGTAGGTGCGTTAACAGGGGCTATAACTACTCCGCTTGATGTGATTAAGACAAGATTAATAACTCAGGTATTGTTTATCTTTTTTCTGCCATTCTCAATATTAACAACTTATGATTCAATTTGTGTCGTTCCTCTATAGGGATTGGCAAAACAGTACAAAGGAGTCTTTGATTGTGTTCAAATTGTTAGAGAATAAGGACCTCTTGCTCTTCTGAAGGTACAAGTCTTTCATGTTTCTTTTTTCTCCTCACCAGTAATGTATCGGTGGAATGTAGCAGCCTCAACATTTGGGAAGCTTTGCTGTCAGTGATAAAGTTTGATTGTGGTTGGTTTCAAGCCCAATGACCGTGAATTAGTCTCTTATAGAATGACAGAGGTAGATGAAAAATGTTGTGATTGGTCCTAACTAAACCTTTAGCTCACATTATCTATTAGCTTTGGATTTTCTTAGATATACTAATAAATGGTTATCTGATAGTTTTTCATCTTTGACTGAACCTTCTTAAAATTGGACAGTGCAAGAACCTACCATATGTACCTAGTAATTATTCAGCCATACAAGGAAAGAAATTATGAATTGTAATTATTGTAGATTTTCATTTTGTTTTTTTCTTCTTTCTAAGTTTAACTTATGCTGAGACATTTTTAGGGTTCTTACTTCCACTGCTGGCCTTTTGAGGTGGTTCAAAAGATCTTGTTTTCGTTACTGATTCAATATTATAAGTTTTTTGGGGTGATCCAAGGCCCAAGCTCAGCCAAGAGTCAACTCTACCTCATTTATTGATCTTTACACTAACAATTATTTACATAGATCTAGATTGACTCAAATAGATCATTCTAAAGAAAATATAAGGAGGAAAAAATTGTTGTGTGCTTTCACATTCACAAATTTTACAGGGATACATTATGTTGATTGCTGTGAGAACTAAAATTTGTATAAATTTTCTCTAGTCTGGACATCCTCATTTGTTGTGGACGCATTTATTGGTAAGAGATATACTAGACGGATCCAGTAGCATAATTAGCTGATGTTTAGCTAAAATAGAATTATAATAAAAGAAGGATTTTTAGCTGTAGGATAAGGATCCCTAGAAATTAGGAGTCTTTCCTATTTTTATTATTTTCTATTTTTAAGCATTGTAAACCTCT
>JAVXUL010042232.1:0-10951 GCA_035590515.1 Trichilia minutiflora
GTGTTTGTAGTGGAAAAATTTAAAGCTTATATTTTGGGATCCAAGGTGATTATTTGTACTGACCATGCAACAATCAGGTACTTGTTTGCAAAGAAGGATGCTAAACCTCGTTTGATCTGTTGGATTCTTTTGCTTCAAGAATTTGATATGAAAATTCATGATAAGAGACAAAGTGAAATGCAGTTGCTGATCACCTTTCGAAGATTGAGCTAGAAGAAGAAGAAGCACAGCTAATTCAAGAATTGTTTCCAGACGAAAGATTGTTTACTATTAAGGAACAACTCACTTGGTATGCAAATTTTGTTAATTTTCTTACTTGCAATTTGATGCCACCAGATTTGATATATCACCAAAAGAAAAAGTTTCTTCATGATGTGAAGAGCTACATTTAGGATGATCCACTCTTATTTAAGAGATGTGCTTATGGATGATTAGGAGGTGTGTGACTGAAGAAGAAATTAATGAGATACTTCATGGGTGTCATTCTTTGCCGTAAAGAAGACGTTTTGGAGCATCTAGAGCAGCAGCAAAAGTGTTACAATCAGGTTTCTATTGGCTTATATTCTTTAAGGATTGTCATGTTTTGTAAAAGGATGTAAGAGATGTTAAAAAAGTAGGCAATATTTCAAAGAGAAATGAAATACCATCAACAGGAATTTTGGAAGTATAACTTTTTGATATATGAGGCATTGATTTCATGGGTCCAGTTCCTCCGTCTTTTGGTTATTAGTACATTCTTATGGCTGTTGATTATTCTTCCAAATGGGTTGAAGCAGTTTCAACCTCGACAAATAATGCGAAAGTGGTGTTAAAATTTTGGCAAAAAATATTTTCACAAGATTTGGAACTCCAAGAGCTATAATTAGTGATGAGGGTACTCATTTCTGTAATAAGCTATTTAAGGCTTTGCTGGTTCGTTATGGGGTCAAGTACAAGGTTGCCTTTACCTATCATCCCCAAATAAATGGGCAAGCTGAAGTTACAAACCAGAAAATTAAGCAAATTCTAGAGAAAATAGTGAATACAAATAGGAAGGACCGGTCTTTCAAGCTTGATGATGCATTGTGGGCTTATAGAGCAGTTTTTAAAACTCCAATTGGAATGTCTCCTTATAGACTAGTGTTTGGAAAGCCATGTCATCTACTAATAGAGCTTGAACATAGAGCATATTGTGCAATAAGAAAGCTGAATTTTGATTGGAAAAGTTCTAGGCAACAAAGACTTCTTCAACTTGATGAGTTAGAGGAGATTAGGAATGAAGCATATGAAAGCTCAAGGATTTATAAAGAGGGAACAAAGCATTGGCATGGTAAGCAAATTCTGAGAAGAACATTCAATCTAGGCCAGCAAGTCCTCTTATTCAATTCAAGACTGAAGTTATTCCCGAAAAAACTCAAGTCAAGATGGTGTGGACCTTTTATCATCAAGAAAGTATTACCATTTAGTGCCATTGAACTTGAGGGTGAGAACGGAAGATCGTTCAAAGTTAATGGTCAAAGACTCAAGCACTTTTATCGTGGAATAGAGTCAGAAAAGAAGACATTGATCTAAAAGAAGCTGCACAGTGAATGCTTGGCTAAGTCTAGTTAGAGATATTAAATCAAGTGCTAATTGGGAGGCAACCCAATGTGTTTCTTGTTTATGCTCTTAATTTTCATTTATTAAGTGATTTAGTGTTGTTATTTAGTTTAATTTTATTTCATGTTATTGTAGGAGTCAAAGTTCCAATAGTAAAGCTCAATGACAGTTTGATGAAAATCAGGCCAGAAAGGAGTTTTCCAGAACTCGCTGCATCGATAAAAAGTCCGATGTATCGCGAGTCAGAAGCTTTGTAATCTGGAAGTAAGTTTGTTGCATCAAGAAAACCTTGACACTTAACGTTTAAAACTCTCTCTCTTTTTACTTAAGACCTTTTGTTTTCAGACCAGTTGAAACCTACTTTTCCTTCACTTTTTTTAAGTTCTAAACTATTATTGATCCAGAAAATCAAAAAAAGAAACGATTAAAACTCCAAGTAAGTACTTTTACTTAAGTTTCAAATATTTCTTGAGATTTTGAAGCTCTCTGTTCTAGAAAGTTGATAACTTTCTTTTGGTTCTGTGATTTTGGAGTTGATTTGTTTAGAAGGGAAGAGGGAAAAAGTTACGATTTTTTAAGATTAAACTTTAGATCTTGACAAATTATACTAGTCTTTTGGGAAGAAAAGAACAAAAATGCCTCAAAAGCACATTGCCAAGAGGCCTAGGAAAGAGCCTTCAGGGTACAACTCTGTTAAATTTATTTCTAAGCAAGCCCAAAACATTTTTAATGAGTCATTAAAGAAAAGGTCAAGGATTAAAGAGAAGGGCATTCAGTTTAAGTCAGAAAAATACCCCTTAAGTGCACAACAGATAGCAACAAAAGGATGGGTGTATTATTGTAAGCATCCAAAACCAGCAGCTATGACCCTTGTGAGAAAGTTTTATGCTAATGTAAAAATGACCCCAGGTTAGAAAGTGAGGATCAGGGGTATAGATATAGTTTTTGATCCTGAATTAATCAATAAGTTATTAAGAATTCTAGAGGTACAGAATGAGGTCTCTGAGATTTCTCAGTCTCTTTCTATTGCAATGATGAACGATGTTATCTGTGGACAGCAAGTGGAGTGGATGAAGGTTAGAGGAGAGCCAACCTATTTCAAAATGAGGTACTTTACCACTGAGTTGAAGGATGGCATCTTTTCATTTTTTCTAGAATAAGCCCCACGAGACATACCTCTGAGATTAATAGAGAAAGGGCTTTTCTGTTACTTGTACTTACTACAAGGAAGAATATTAATGTTAGGGAGTGGACCTCTTTAAACATTAGATATGTAGTAGATAGCCTAACCGTGGACTTGTTTTTCCCCTCCATTATCACTGAGTTGTTTGAGAAAAATGGGGTAGACACCAAATGTCAAGAAATTTTGCTCCCTAAAGCTCTTATGAATACAGGTACTATAAAAAAAATGTTAATCCTTGAAGGAAAGCAGAGGGAATAATAACAAACCCAACAATCCCCACATCAACAATCCCAATAGTAGGAAGCAGCCTCACAACAACTAACAAAATAAAGCTCCACCTCTTAACCAATTAGTGAAGCTATTTTCAGAGAGGAAATGGAAAAGATGCATAGATAGCTCCTTAGATATCAGCAATCTTCAGTTCGCTATTATGAAGCATTAAGCAACACTCTTTTTCAGGTTTTTAACCATATGAAGTTAGACACAAAATGGTTTCTAACCATCCTATCCATTCCACCTTCTGATTCTGAGGATGAAGGAGAGCAATCTATGACAGTAGAAGCAGCAAGAAGAGGAGCTGGTGATGAAATCTATCACTCAAGTTAGGAGACGAAGTTACTCTCGCCTCCCAGGTATTATTTCAAAGATCCCATATTTTTTTTGTTTTGCATCGAGGGCGATGCAAACTTTTAAGTTTTAGGGAGCGTGAGTTATCTGTTGGATCTTCTTTGTGTTGTTGACCATCATCTAGATTTCTTTTGGTTTAATCATTGAGTTTGGGATGTTATATGAGAAAAAGAAACTTATGGTTTTAATGTTTTTTATTTTTTAAGTTTAACTTGTGTTAAATGGTGAATTATGTTTTTAATTTTATATTTTGTGTTTTGCTAATATGTTAAAATGTGTGTGCATTTGTTATGCAGTCTATTGTAAAATCTTAGGTATCCTTTTTATTGATGTTTATGAATCTAGAGTTGGTTGGTTTTTATTGTTATTAGGAGTGCATTATTAAACTAGGTAATTATCATGCATGCCTTAGGAAAGTTATTCAAATTTATAATTGAGGATAGTTGACCATACCATGCAATCACAGCTTAGACTCTGAATGAAATTTTATCATAAAAAAGAAAGAGATTCAATCTACTCCACTATTTTAAAGTGCCTAATAATTAGGGGTTCGCGCCAAAACCGTAAAATACTCACGTAAAACGACACTTAAAAATAAAAGTATGCAAAGCATGTTAGGTCTTCTAATAAGTTGGTAACCAGGGGTATGCATTTTGGAGATGGGTACTTTCGCGTAATTAGACTGAATTAGAGCTTAAAGATGAGTATGAATAAAAAATAACATAATTGTTCTAATTTATTATTCTGCTAGTAATTACATTAAAGAGTTGGCCGAGAAATTTTGAAAAGGTGCAACTGCCCTTGATTATAAATTTGTGTAATGAGCTCTAAGGCTTTTTTATTGTTAATAAATATAATTTAATGCATGATTGATTACACAGAAAAACCTTTTTAACTCTTGAGTTATGTATCAATGATTTGGACACCTGTTATTTTGCATTGGACTGGACAGAAGTTGGTTATGCATGAATGATTTTTGGGAGTGTTTGCTTTGATTTTAGTTGTGTAATTTGCTCGGGACTAGTAAATGCTAAGTTTGGGGGAGTTTGATACCTTAATTTTTATCAAGTTATTTTTACTTGGTTGTTGCTATTTTTATGTGAATTCTAGTGTGTTTTTATGTTTTTGTGAGTTTTAAATGTGTGTAGGTTCCAAGAGAAAAATTTTATGAAGCAGGCATGATTTTAAGCTTATAGCAGTTTTAGCCAAAATCCTGATGCAACGGATTTTAGAAAACTGATATTCTGATACAGTCAATTCTGGAAACCAATTTTCTTGATGCATCAAGGTTCAGTCGATACAGTGAAATTAGGTGTTCGATGCAGTAGGCTTTTCCTCGCTACAGCAAGAGTTGGAACCCAGTTTCTGAAAAAATTCTGCACAATTCCTGATGCAGTACAACAACTCTTGATGCGCTAGGTGCTCGATGCAGCAGAAAAAAATCCTATGCAGTACAAAAAAATGAAAATTTTCTACACATGTCAGATTTTAAAAATTTATTATAAATAGAGTACTTAGGGTTTCGTGCAAGGGAGAGACAGTCATCAACATTCTTGGAAGAGAGAGAAACATCATTTATTACAAGAAATCCAAGAAAAACACAAGAAAAGGAAAGAGAAAAGAAGCAGAAAAACAAGTCTTGAAAGGGACAACTCTTCCATACTGTGTTTGTTGTTTTCTTTATTTCTTTCTTCTGAATCATAATGTTTATATTCTCTGTATTTTTTGTGTTATTATTGAACATTATGAGTGGCTAAATCTTGTCATGCTTACAGGCTAGAAGAAACTCTTGTAAACTACATTTGAACACTTATTTTGGATTAATAAAATTTTACCATGAATCTATTTGTGTACCTTGTGTTTAATGTTTTCATTTTAATTAGCCATTAGAATGGATATTTTTAGATATATATTTTTTGGACTTAGAAAAGGGAGAAATATATACATTGAAAGAAGGAATCACAACTTAGGAATTAATACATTAGAAAATGGTTAATAACTAAGTAGGTAATTTAGGTTGGGTCTTAATGAGTGACTAATCAAGCTTGATTGAATAAGAATATTAATTAAGTTTGTTAATCACATAGTTTCATTAATGTCTCGGAAGAGGGAATGAAATGATAACAGAACCTAGGCTAATAGATTCTCGTAAAATTAATTAAGATAGGATATTTGGACGAATGTAGTAAGCAATAGTGGATTCAAACCCCCTAAGCCTATTATATTTACGTTAATCTTCACATCACATAGTATATTTTAGTTTTTTAGGTAGTTGTTAAAATTAATTTACTCTTTTTCGGTAGCCTAGATAATGTTTAACCATTGTAATTGTGGTAATTAACTTGTTGGTAATCTTTAATTCACGTAGGACGATACTCTACTTCCATTATATTACAAAGCTCGATACCGTGCACTTGCGATTTCTGTATTTATTTTTGTGTGTTTAATGGACACGGGTGAACAATGCACATGACACTAGGAAGATATTTTATTTTAATATTTTATTTTTATTTAAATATTTATTTAAAATATTTTATTTAACATTATTATATAATATATAATAATGTTTAATTATAGTGTCACACCCCAACTCATGGGTTCCACACGTGACAACCGCAACAGATCTCCAAGGTGTACTCAATCACACAGAATATAACATGTAGGCCTGTAAGGCTTTTATAAAAATTCTGTTTTCACAAATATTTAACATCACACTTCCAAACAAACCCAACCTTACACCCAAACTTGAAAGGAATACAACAAAACTACAAGCACTTCAAATTAAGGTTATCAAAAATACGATTTTAATTAAAATTGTTTTCTATTTGAAAAAACGGAACATAAAATTGAAACATAAAAATGGAACATAAAAACGAAATTTTTAATAATAAAAAATTTAAAATATTTTTATAAATTAATAAAAAAGTCAAAAAGTCACTGTTTTTTACTGTTTACGATACTGTTTTTCACTGTTCACGTCACTATTTTGTATTGTTCACGTTACTGTTTTGCACTGTTTTACTGTTTACGTTTTTTGTAAAATCAAAATCGTTTTTTAATCAAAATCGCGATTTTAAACGATTTCACTGTTTAAGTGATTTTGATTACCATGCTTCAAATATTCATATGCATATAAATAAACAAAAGTACTTACTCAATTAAAACAAATGGGGACCAGTCCATCCCAAAGAGAATCTAAACATTTATTATAAATTTGTTTGTCATACTTTAAATTCTAACAAATATAAGAAAAATATAAATAACCACCAGTGGACTAAGACTTTTGTAGGGTGAGTCGATATGGAGATACCTGCACCTTCAAGTCTTGGGGCAATCACCACCACCGAAGCCCTTCCTAACGCTAACCCTGGAACTGGAAAGTGAGAGAGGGTGAGTATACAAAAGTATACTCTGTGAGTGAACGAAAGAAAAACATAATATATATAATACATATCCATACACCGAGTAATTCATGAGTTAAAGTACGAATTGAAAACAATTAAAACCGGAAGAAACTTTCTTTATTTTTGAAATCCTTGAGACACATTATAAAAAATCATTGGGTAGGCTCCCATTCCCGGTGACTACCCTGGTCGTGGGTGTCTTGAGACAGTCAGTGGATTTTGTATACAATTAAGACATACGATTTATAAAAATAGATTTAAATGCAAGAAATAGAATATGTGGATTTTTCAGAAAATAGGCTCACCATTGACGTTCGCCTCGAATTAGTCACATGATGATCTCATGCTAATCTGACTTAGAATCACAGGTGGCTAAATCTCCACTCAAACAAAAATCAAACACCGTATAACTCCCCCACCTGTGAAGTCCCACACTCACTTAGGCGACCTCTGTCCACTCAGGCCGATCTTATGCTACAATCAGTAGCTACTGTGCACAACAGGCCAACATGGCCACATCACCAATATACAATAACAAAGGCCTATCATGACCATCATCATAACAAGTACAGGCCCATCATGGCCGTCATCATAATAGAATGTACAACAAAATACAAACAAGCCAACATGGCAGTCAATTCAAAATAAATACCACAATCCGGCCCCAAAGGCCATATCATCAACACATCAAATATAACTTGGCTCGCTGACCATAAATCATGTAAATCGTGCATCCAATACATCAAAACCTGGCGAATTCATTATAAAACCATATATTGGAAGTTTGTAAATAAAGATCATTTATATGTATATGTTTTTTTCTCGAAATTATAATAATAAGTTAAAATAAAATAATCAAAGTAGAAAAGAGTCCACTCACAGCGTAGGGAGGGTACACACTCCCTAATTCCCCTCGTTTCTCGGCGAGTCACACGGATACCTTGATCGCGAACCGTCGCCTAACCACACATATAAAATACTATCAATAACCGTTCTAAATATACGTATGAATTCGAATGCATGAAATGCATGCTAACCCCGGATTTTTAACGTCAAACCAACATCCAAAAACACCTAAAATCCTTGATAGACCTTGAATTACCCAATTAAGGTCGCTAAGGACCCACATTGCGTCTAAACCAACACTGTTCGACTAACATACAAAATTTTGACTTGTGGGCCCTATATATTCATCAAAACAGTAATCAGAGTTACTGTTTATGTTTACTCCAAAACTCCAAAAATCATATTTCTAGTTTTCTACGACTTCTACGACTCCTCTACAACCAATATTGCACATTAAAACTAAGATACGAGCGGTAGATCTAAGGAAATCGATACGAAACCCATACGAATTAAAATGCATAAAAATACGAAATGAAAGTACAGACAAGCTAGAATCGAAGCTACAAACCTCGTGGTGTCATCGGTTTGCTCTGATTTTGCCTCTAACTTGAAAACCCCCAAATTCTCCTCTCGAAACCCTAGGTACCCTTCCACGAAATCGCACCTCTATTGCCAAATTGATGCTCCCAGCATGATAGACACGTGAAATGTGACTCGTCTACGTAGAGAAATCAAGATTTTGGCAAAAATAAAAAAAATTTAGAGAGAGAGATACAAGGAGAACGTGAGAAGAGGGAGAAGGGAGAAGAAGAGGAAGAAAGTTGAAAAATTTAACCTTTGACCCCTATTTATAGAAAAAGGGCAAAATTACCATTTTGCTCTTAAGTTTTCTTAAGGAAAAGTTTCCAGAAGAGGGCAATTTCAATCATTTTGCATCGATTCGATCAAATGAATCGAGGATTCATTCGACCGAACCACCCTCTTCGATCGAACGAATCATAGTTCGTTCGAACAAATCCTTTAGCGTCTACAGAAGTCAGAGAGCCTCCAAATTATCTGTCAAAGGAAACGATGTTTGGCCAAACGAATCAACACTTCGATCGAACGAACCTCTCATTCGGTCGAACGAAACCTAATTCGGTCGAACGAATCCCCTTATTCGTTCGAACGAATCTGAAGTCACAAATTTTCTAGAGAGTCCTCAAAATACTGATCGAACGAATCATCCATTCGATCGATCGAACCCGCCAAAATTTAAAATCTCACTTAAATATTCCTTAAATGAGCCTAGAATTACATCCACATGCACATGGGATATGAAATGAATGTAGATGTATGAACGAGAGAAGTAGAAAATGAAAAATGTACCCTCAGGGTCTAAACATGGGTGTTACACATTTTTTGTCCACTTCTATTTCATTTTAACCGATACAAATTTTTAGATTACTACTAGAAAGATTTTGCTTTACTTTTAATTTTGAGAAATACACAACAAATATCTCTTCTATCTAAGGTTCATTTATAATTTAACTTTTTTTAATGATGCGTTATATATTGATAGATATTTGATTGAATTTGGTACAATTGTGATTGAATATGTGAAAAAAAAACCAAAAAAATTGACTGAAGAACATTTTCTAATGTTTCCTAACGTGCTGTACACTAGAAGTGTAGGAAGTACACTTCCTAGCATATAGCACGCTAGGAAGTGCACCTCTTAGCGCATTGTGTGCTAGAAAGTGTACTTCCTACACTTTCTACCATACAGTATGTTAGGAGGTGCACTTCCTACACTTCGTAGCGTACAACATACTAGAAAGTGCACTTCTTATCGTGTTGTGTACACTTCCTAGTGCACAGCATGATAGGAAGTGCACTTCCTAGGATATTGTGCGCTAGGAAGTATGACTTGATATAATTGCACTTCTTAGCATGCTGTGCGCTAGGAAGTATGATTTGATATAAAATTTTTATTATTTTTTATTTTTAAATATTAAATTTGAGTGATAATAAATATAATAATAATAATAATATATATCATAAGCAAATTTTTTCTTTAATTATAAGTTAACATTTTATATTATATTTTTAGATAGAATTTAATTATTTATTGAATTAAAAAATAATTTTAATAATAAATTAATTTGTATTTAATAAATTAGTTTTTTATTAAATATAATAATTAGTATTATTGGATATTACTTCAGTGTCAAAAGTTCAATTTTTTTATTTTGTATATGTTATTTGTTATTATTTTAAAAATATTTATTTAATATTATTATGTATTTGATTACAGTTATGATAGAAACATTGATAATCATCACTCGATATGGAGGTTCATGGGAACCCACACTGAATGGAGGTGAGGTATATAATGGCGGATCGATAATACCTTATTGTATAGATCAGAATATCAGTTATGAATAATTTTTACAAATGTTATATGAGAGGTATAGAATTAACCCTATAGAGTTCAAAATCATTACAAGAGCTATATTTACAGAGAGTATACAAAAAGTTGTGACACCTCAGATTGCGGCAGATATCAATGATGAATTTAGCTTTTGAACTTTTGTAAGTGCTAACAATCCTACTTATATCACAAGTATGAAGGGTTACTGTCAGTTGTTTGTCACTATTAAATGTATAGATGATACAGTTCGAGAAATTCTTATGCCTTTTTTTAGGTCTTCTAGTGGAAGTAATACTTTGAGAGATATGATGCATGCTAAGATTCCACAACATCATTCATCACCTATACCAATTGAAGAGCCACAATTTATTAAAAATTATGATCATCATTATCATCAACAGCAACAGCCAGACCAACAGTAAGAATACCTTGTTTTTAAAGCTGATTTAGATGGCAACGATATTTATCATGAAGGTATAAATGAAATAAAAAATATTGATTTAAGCTAGGGTTGCAGTGGTATTCAAATAACTCCAGCATCTTCATCATATCAGTGCATCGAATCTTTGCCTCCCATTCCACCAGTTATAATGATGTCGAATGATGCTTCATCAAGTGTAAGATTAGATGATGTGTGTGTTGGATAGACATTCAGCACGAATAGGAGCTCCGTGATAAATTAGGTATGATGATTTTGAAAAATCACTTTGAAATAAAAGTGAGTAAATCAACTGTTGAGGAGTTTATCACATAAACCCTAGGATCTTTTCTAAGTTCCCTAAGCATGCAATTATGAAAATTTTTAACTTTTGAAAACTCAACTAATTTAAATGATCAAAACTCACCCAAATCCACTTTTATTGAAGCTTGAAGTCCTCCCCCAAGCCTCCAAGAGTATCC
>JAVXUL010042243.1:0-10951 GCA_035590515.1 Trichilia minutiflora
GACCGGTTCGGTTACGGTTTTTGGCGGGCCGGTTCGGTCCGGTTCACGGGCCGAACCGGCCCGTTAGACACCTCTATCGGCAAGGAAGTATTTCTTTTGAATCACAGACATTTGCTAGGGTTCCGAATTCCGATCACTTCTAGCCCAGTTATACATCGAAGGAACCTTAATATTTGATAAAACTAATGGATTAATTTATTATTTCTCTTATGCTATTTTAAAATATTTCCTTGCTCTCCTCACATTTTATTGATCACCATCGCATCTTCATCCATCAATAATAAGTTAAAAAACCTAGAAGGCCAAAGATAATATAAAGAAATTCAAATTTTCCTCGGTCAAGACATATCGATTGGTCAAAACGAAAATATTGAATCCAGACATCCAGGCCTAAAAACAAACCTAAACACATTTAAAACCTTGCCTAACAAAGTAATACTGCCATAAACGTAAACTATATTACCCCACATATATAGTTGAATTTTGACTTCTACCCCAGCTAGCTCCTGTTGACAAATTTTCTTTCAAAAAGGTGCCTTATCACAACCAAATTACCATTGTCAGTCAGGTTTGAAGTAACACTTCCCACCTAATTAATACGATGGATTGATGTGAACATCTCTCTTTATTATTTCCATTTGTTTCAGTACTTTTCACTATAGAAATTTCTATTTCTAATTAAGAATATGGGGTTTTGTTTTCACCCATAATAAAAATGAACTAATTAAGAATTTGAAAGGTAGATTCCTCGTAAAGTTATTTTGCTTAAGATACAAATTAAGCCTATGTACAAGATTAAAATTGACAAGTGCAGAATTATATATAATCCATTGAATATCCTTATTAATTCTCAAACATTCTATAAATCACTTCTTACGGTTACTATAATACTTTCAAAAGTAATTAAGAAGCAAATCGGTGCCGAACGTAGCCTACCACCATGAATTTTCTATTTATATTGTCTAAAAGATACTCTAACGATATTTTCAACTCTTTATCTTCGATGTCTTGATCACACGATCAAGTTGTCAAAAGCTGTTATTTCTTTAGCACACGATAATGCAAGAGTGAGCTGGAGCACTAATGAATGCTCGAATTACAAGCCAATTGCGTTGCGTTAGTAACATTTTATCAATCACTGATGGAGAGATTATTCGTCAAGATGAACACGTGCTTCATGCTTCAATTTCTACAAATTTCCTTCTCAAAATAGTTTATGTTGGTTGACCATATTATATATCTATGAATGCTGAATTAAAACAGTAGAAGTTAAGCTAGCTACAATACAAATTACGATTCAAAGTTTGTCCGATTATAACTCCAGCTCCATTCAAGGTTGAATGTCATGAGGATTTGAAACTCTTCTAGACCATTCTCTTTTGAAAGACAAATAAAATGCCGTCCAGTTAAAAAATAAAATCAAATTGACTCAATGATACGGATAAGATTTGACTTTTGACTTGATACTTCTTAGGTGGAACCCAATTGGATTTGTGGGTCTCAGTTAATTTCTACGAAAATAATTTGATGTTGGTGATTAGATTTGATATAATGTTATCGTGAAAGGAAGGATGACAAATTGTATTTATGGGAAGAAGAAGTGGGTGAGAATGAAACTAGATTTTTGTGGAGAGTAGGGTCAAAATAGCACAATTGAAAATTCACCAAATGCATGCTGTAGTGGAAAATTGAAATGGAATATTATCAAAGACAACACATACATATTGGAAGAGTCAACTAAAAGGCTCCCCATCCACTAGGGAGTTCTCATATATATTGCACACATATAACTTAATGCACTCACTCATACTCCACCGATTAAGGCTCTCAGCTTGGCTCAAAACTCAAAATTTCAAGCTTCATTTAATTAGAGTTTTCAGAGAATACAATTTCCTTTCATTTTCTTTTCTTCGGTCTTTTCTTTTTATTAATTGTTCCCATGGAGGGTCGGCCGGTTTTGACTTGTGGTCAGATGATAATCAACCATAAAGGTGACAAACACTTTGATTTGACAAATTTATATATAAATTTACCTAGAAAACTATTGGTTTCCACATGAAGTATATTCAAAGTTGCCACATATACAACCAATTCACATGGTCTTTGGTTAAAAAATCATTAGTATTTGACACTTACAAGCAACCGTCGATTGTGTCTCCATCGAATGTTAATGCAAGGACATGATATGCACAATTTCCCAAGCAATCATGTTATCTTTGCATGTTCATACATTCTTATATTAACCTCAATTAAAGGACAATCAAATTATTATATTTTTATTTTTTTAAAATATATATATATATTTTTATAAAAAGGAACGCTGATAGTAAGCCAATCATTACATAATTTTATTGTGAAATTTTATCGTCGAAAATTAAGGTCTTCTATTATTATTGGACAACGTCACAAATACAGAGTCTAGATCTTTAGTCTGAAAACACTAACGATTCACTCAGATTCGACTCATCCAAACTGACAGATATCAAACGATCGGATAAAATTCGATATCTCTATTTTGATGCGTCAATCGTACAGTTAGAGTGATTCAAACCCTGAAATTATCTATCACAAACCCATATTCCTACCACACCAATCATTCAATTAAATATTTAAATTTATATAGTATAATCTTTATATGCCACAAAAGTGAGGAGAAAGATGACAACAACAATTGTCAATCGGTGAAATCCATGTTGAGAAATGAATATTTTACTGTATAAACAAACAAATGAAGCATATACTATAGCCAATTGTCCTTTGGTTTGGCTCCCTAACAGGGATGCCATCTCCTTTTGGTTTGTAATGAGATCACAAGCTAATGCTGAGAAATTTTTTTGTTTATTTTGTTTTGTTTTATTTTTTTAGTTAATATTCTTAACGGCGGTAATGTCTAGGCAAAATCTCATATAATTAATTGCTTTCGTATTCATGACATATATGTATTTTACTTAGATGACAATCGCTTATCTATCTACTTCCTTAAAAATATTATTTGCAGCTATGTTTATATATTTATATATAATAAAATTAGATATAATTATTTATTATTTTATATCATTAAAAAATATATATTTACTTACTATTATTGAGGTAAAATCAGCCCATCACTATCGACAAAAGTAATCACTAGACCATACGATCAAGTAAACTTCTTATAAAAACCTAACTCTAAAATTGAGACATTAGTAAAATCACTTTCAATGAACAATAATAAATATCTGTCTTCGCCATCATTTTAGACACATCATTGTTTGTGTTATATTATCAGGAGCTTGAATCCATCTAGGTATTATGCTTTCAAGACTAGAGCTTTATCGACATTACCAACCTTAATCCAACTTAAAAAATACAGTGTATTTTTCTTTTGAGATAAACCTCCATTAACATCCAAGAGTGCACCTAGGCAAGGGCTCAATATTTTTTTTAACAAGCCTGGAACCTCTATTTCTAGCCTATTCTCAGCAACCATAGACGATTAGTGTTAAAAATAGGAATATGATGGTAAAGAATGTATGTCAAGGGTTATAGGCTAATTTTTATCACTATTTGTATGACATAATAAATTGCTAAGCAACCCGGTGCATACAAGTTATCCCATAAGTGAACTCGTAATATAATGATTATCTGACACTCAATAAGCCTTGTAGTATATGCCAAGTTTCTACCATAAGACACTCATCACCCCCATTTCTTGAAAAGTCCATATGAAAAACTTATAAGACACAATCACTCTTTAAAAAGAAAGTTAACTTCAACGAAAAAAGGGTTCGAGAACTTCAATTTTTGACTCATATCCTTCTTAGTAATCATTGTTCATCATCATCACTTTTCTTCCGATATACATTAAGTGGTAACAAAAATCCCCTTACTTTTATTCAATTTCTTATTCTTCTTGCTTGCTATGGTCTTGACCCCTATTGATTTAGGCATCAAAGTTTTTTGTCAAAAAATTGGCATCACTTTGAGTTTTTTTGTGTTTATAGATTCGTAGGAACATAAAATCATTCAAACCATCGCTATATGAGTACGATAATCTAGTAGATTTTGTTCATCAATAGCTGGTGTTGTTTATGGAAAAACAAACAAAAAGTCATTTTTCAATAATTTTTAGAAATTAGGACATTTCATTGCGATTACTTTCCAAATTGTTAAGCATTCTTAACAACCTCCCTAATATACAAACACCATACCATACTCAAAAGTCATGGTAAGAAACAAAAGAACTCATGACAATATCGTGGAGATAGTGGATCAAGTACAGAAATTAGTAACCTTCAACTCTAGTAGAAGTAGTGCCTATTGAAATACTTTTGCACCATATACATGCTGGGCTACAATGGTAGGAGAAGGGAGAGAGGTTTAATAGGCCAAGAAACAAAGGCCAAAGAAGAACCAATAGGCTTAAATTGCTAATAAAATTGAGATGCTGAAAAATGAGATCCTAGAGATAAAAAATGAATTATAAAGGATTGCAGGAAAGGCATGGTAAGAAAAACAATGATCTCCTCCAAAATTAACGAGAGTCAAATGCCCAACTACAACTCAAAAGGGATAACAATAGGCCTTTTACTCATAAATATCCATTACTAAAGGCTAAATTAATTGTTACCTAAGAGAAAAAAGGAAAAATGACAAAGACACCAATCTATGATAAACCTTTTTCAATGAACGCAAATGTGCCCTTCAAAATTTTTGAACCTTGAAATTGAAATAGTATTATAATACTTATAACCTAATGTAGTAGAAGGATATAGCCTAAGCCTAATTCGATGTTAATAGATATAAGGGTGTACCTTAATGAGAAATATGCTAAGGAAAAGGAAGTAGTAGCTATAATAAGTAGGAGAGAAGCAAAAGATTATATCACGAGGATAATAAGAGAGTTAGATGTATAGAAGATGTTTGGTCAACAGGGAATCCTTGAGACCCCTTCCTGATCAAACTCATACTCGAATTCCTTATTTTTAGAGAAGATTTTAGGGCTTAGGCTCCCAAAAAAATTTAAGATGCCTCAAATGTCTCTTCATATGGGAAAGACTGACTCAACATTACACTTAGATTTGTTTAAAGAAATGATGCTTATACAAGAACTGATAGACCTAAAGATGTGTCAGTCTCTTCTTTTGACTTTCAAAGAACTGGCCCAAAAGTGGTACAAAAGTCTACCTCCTAGTAGCATTCACAACTTCAAGTAGCTGACTGCAAAATTTATGAATGAATTCAAGGAGGTAATTGCCACAACCCAAAATTAAGATCTTTGTTAATAATGAAACAAGGGCTAGATAAAACACTAAAGAGTTTTGTTCCCAGGTTTCATGAGATAGTAATAGACCTACGGCTTTTCACCTTTGACCTTGAAAAGGGTTAAAGAGAGAGCTACGTATAAAAAGAACCTAGTATGTCATTCACGGACAGTTCATTAATTCTTATAAAATTACCCATTATGAGTTGTCTAATATAATTGAGATTGAAGGCTAAATGCTACTAAGAATCAATGAAAAGAGGCTAAGAATTATGCTTAGAAAGGATAAATACCAAAACGTAAGGCCTAAGGATAGGATAGAGCATAGGGAGATTGTAAATGCTCGTAAGCTTGACGATAAAAAAGATTAGGTCTCGCTAAGATTTAGTCCTAACTAATGTAAGAGATATGTCCTTAGAGCTAATAGGATTAGGCTTAGATTTACTAGGTCCGACAGGTTATCTTATAATTTTTTTGAGCAATTATGTAATTCTTGATTGTGTTCAATAAAGTATATAGACTTATCCTTAAATTTATTTACATTGTTTAATTATACATGACAATTTAGGATAAGGTCCCTAGATTAGTATGACTCATGGAATATGGTTACATATAGAGATGTTAATTATGGAATAGATATTCTTTACAAGACTATATCTTAAAAGTACCTAATTAAAGAATCATTAACATGGGACATTAATTATTCAGATAGATTAGCACATATGATGCATGCTTATATAGGAGGATGTTTCATTTTATATAAAAACACTAGTGTGTATATAAGGGTGCTTGTTAGAGAACAAGTTCACTATATTAGCCTGCAAAGATTTCCTTATAAAACCTATTAGTCAAAATCTTGTATGTAATTAATAATTATGCTTTATTAATCCTTAAACTTGACCCATCATAGAAATCTTGTATGTAATTAATTATGTATGTGATTATATTCTTGACTTATTATAATCAACAAAAGAACTTATATCCAACATATTAGATTGCATATAGAGGTTAATAAATGTTAACAAAGGATTCATCAAATTTCCAAAAGATAATAATGTCCTTATATTTTCTAGCAAGTTATAACTTAATAAATCTTTGGCCAAGACGGGGTGAGAGATTAGAAAAAGGGTTTCCTAATTTTACTAACAAGTTATGGACTTAGAATAGATATATAGTCATTGAATTAGTGAAACTTTGACTCATCTATGCTCTAAGTTCAATCGAGACATAGAACGATGAAAGGATTGTATTGCATGATAATTGTAATTAAAAGGTTTGCAAAATTCACCTATATCTAGGTCTTTATGGGCTCGTTTTCTTGATATTGACCATGATTTATAGGATATTAGAATTTTGGATTAATTTTAATCTACATCGATCAAAGGGTTAAATCGGTGTAAACTTCAGTGGTGCTAATAGCCTTATTACTATTATATTGGTGAACCCAAAGGGTCACACATATTAAAAGAACACTATAATATATTAAACATCAAATTAATTTAATTACAAATGGTGTAATTAGATTAGAATAAATATTTCTAATGAGACAAGGACTGAATTGCACATATATTAAAAGTATAGGGTACAAAATCAATAAGATTGAAACATGGTATAAATTTAATAATATGATGATTTAATAATATATTTTAAATGTTAAAATATTATTTAAGAGATCCACATTATCTAGGTAGGTTTATGGCATTTGAGAAATGCTTAAACTAATAAAAAAATAGAGGGAAATCAAAATAGCTAAGGTGGCACACATACAATGTACATGTATGCCATTTGGAGGATTACTTTTAACCTCTTTTATGGTCTGACATCTCAGAACTAATGAGAAATTGTAATATATTTTAAAGTTCTTAAAATATATTAATAGATGAAAATTACTAAAAAAATGCATGTTTTTTTGATTGGATGAATTAAGTGCATAAGAACCTATTTATTTCCACCCATTCTTTATAATAACTTAAACTTTCTTGATCCAAGGGTGCACAAATTTCCTCCCCAAAACACTTCCTTTCTCTCTTCAAACCAAAAATGAAATGAAGAATAGAATAGAACAAGAAGGTGTCTTGAAGCTTGATTGAATAAACTCTATTCAAGCTTGGGAAGCATTGTTAGAAAGTGACAAAGAAAAAGCATAGTTTAGATCTTTAAGGTTAAGATTCTTCAAACTTGTTTATCTTTTTCTTTGAATATTAAGAATTAGTTTTCATTTAAGATATTAAATAAAGAGTTTGTTTAATATTAAATATGGAGTTCATCTAGTTTATGCCATGCTAATATATGAGAATATGATTTGCATGCTTATATTTGTAAACATACTATCTAGCAAAATATGCTTTGCTTGTTATATGTGTTCTTTGTGTGGACTTTTTTTTAGAGGAGCTACATTTGGAGCTCTTGTACCTTTTCTTAGTTATTATTTATGAAGAAGAACATAGTGTTAGAGATGCCAAGAAGAAAAGCTTGAAGATTTTATGTAATTTTTATTTTAGATGTATTACTAAGTTTTATATCATTAAAGGATTGTATAATTAGACTTTGAACATCATTATTATTTCATTTAATATTGATGGATAGTTGCTACCATGCTATGTTGAATGTTTAAATACATGTTTTCATGAATTTCTTTTGATTATACTTGTTTGTTGTAGGTAGAATCTTAGGCTAATTGAAGTATCATTTTATATCTTGTATAGAATGACATGCATAGATTCTATTTTTAAATAACAAAAACTTTCTGCAAAGATTTTGCTAAGTCACTTGATCAATTATAGAAGTTATGGTTGAGAAAATTAAGTGTATGCATGTATAAGAATCTGAAAATAGTTTTTGAGACAATTAAGTTTCAATATGAAAACTGGATTCCCAACCTCATTTTGCTACAAAATTTGGAGGGTTTATAAATCATTATGTCTTTTAATGATCTGAAAATTTTTATTATTTTTTGACACCAGATTGGTCAAATAAATTTCAAAACTGGGACAGTTTAACAAAAGGTTAGAAAATTTCAGATTTGAACTTTTATCTTTTTGGCCCTTGTAACTTCTAATTGACTTTAGTAATACGTTACTTGAGCTTATTTTTATTAAAAAGAATGTAAAAAAAATTTTAAAATGAAAATTTTTTAAATACAACATTTGACACTTGGGCCAAATATTGACTCGATTCCAAGTCCAGCTACTAGTTGATCTTAATAGTGGTATCAAATCCCTACCTATTATAACCCATAATTGACTACAAAGAATATTCTCTTAGTCAATATGATATACATGTTTAGTATCCTCATCTTAGATGAACTCTATATTGCATATTTGCCATGATAAAACCTAAAATATATCCCTCACTAGAATATGATTTTAGTATAAATATTAAGTCTTGAAATAATTAATTTGAAGAGTTTGAATTAATTATAGGCTTTCCATAATTAGTTAGTAATTATAATTTTTCAAAGATTTATATGGTCGATAAAATTCGGGATATGTAACGATAAGGATTATGATTTCTAACTTATAACATAAGATGATTATGATATGGTTTGATATAATACCATCATCAATTAAATTTGGAGGTATCTATTAGGCCTTAGTTACATATAAGAATGACGGGTTTTATGGCTTAACACCAATTAGCATAAGAGTGTCCATAAAATTAGGGTGAAAAGTGAAACCTATTAAATGATAATCACATAAGATATGATTAGTAATAGTTACTTACCTTTTAGGGTTATTTATGATTGCCAATAAAATTTAGCATGTTATAAACTCTAAGTTGGATCTCATTCCCATTATAAAGGTAGGATAATATATCCTAATGAATAGCATGAGGGTGCTAAAGTTTTGAATCAATATAGTGGGAGCATCATGCATGATTTATGCTTTGTCATGTATGTTTTAATTATTCAATTTTAATTCACTTATTCTCTCTTATATTGCATAAATATGTAGAAAGCTCAATATAATGCATAATCCACTCGTTGGTATACTTGATTCGAATAAATTTACTGGTCCAAACTTTTTGGATTAGACTCAAAAACTAAGAATTGTTATAGATTCTAAGTGCATTACCTATGTCCTAGATCAACTGCCTTCAGGCCCTTTGAAAGATGCAATTGATGAGCTTGAAAGAGCAGCTTGGCAAAAGCATTATGATGATGATCTTAAATCCCACTACTACATATTAGCTACAATGTTTGATGACTTGCAAAAGCAACATAAACATTTTAAACATGCTTCAAAAATTTACCTTCACCTACAAGAAGTTTACAGTGAACGAGTTAAATTTACAAGATTTAAGATGTCTAAAAAACTTTTTAGGGCTCGTAGGATAGAAGGGACATTGATTCATGATCGTGTTACATACATGATAACCTTGATTGAGAAGCTTGAAAGCTACATCATTGGTATGGATAGTAATCTATACACTAACTTAACTTTGCAATCTTTGACCAAGTCTTTTAATTAATTTGTAATCAACTTCCACATGAATGAAATTGAGGTGGACTTACCTAAACTATAGAATATACTCACCATTGTTGAGAGTCAAATAACCAAAAATAAAGATGTATTAATGATAGACTCCTCTTTCAAGTATAGAAAAGGTAAGAAAGTTTGGCTCAAGAACAAAAAGGGTAAAGGCAAGAAAAAGAGTTCTGAGGTTCTTAATGAAACACCCCGTGTTTCTGAGTAAGGGTAGTTTCGTCTTTTTAGTCATGTACGCCCAAGTTTTGATAGGATTTTAATATTTCGAGGGTTGAATTAAGATTTTGGAAGAGTTAGAATGATGGAGAACTGAGAATGGATGTTGGGAATTGATCGGGAACTTGAGCATAAGTGAAAATTCAAGATGGAAGGCATTCGGTCGAACGAATGCCAGGTTCGTTCGAACGAATGGGATTCGATCGAACAAATGATTGGTTCGGTCGAACGAATCAAGTCCAGAGAGCTCGCGAATCTTTGGTCGAACGAAGCTTGACTTCGATCGATCAAAAGCATCATTCAGTCGAACGAAGGGTGAAGTTCGGTCGACCGAATTGTGCGAAAAGTCCGATTTATCCCTGTCTGGAAGGTTCTTTTCTTTAGTAATCAGGGGCAAAATGATAATTTTTCCCCCATTTTTACAAAAAGGGTTGAGCCCCTCCCTTTTCCCCCGTTCTTCTCTTTCTCCTCCTCTCTTTCTCCCCTCTCGTTCTCCCTCTGTTCTACACTCACGCCCTTCTCATTTTTGCCCGTTTCTTTGATTTTTCTTCACCATCGTGCTGCATTCGACATTCCTAACGCGTTAATAGCTTCGATTTAACGCGAAGGAAGCAGAAATCGAAAGTGGGGAGCTAGGGTTTCGGACCTCATTTTGGGGTTTTCGGTTTTTCGAGCCAAATTGAAGGAAACCGATCACACCACGAGATAGCGAGGAGCAGGATCGCGACCTGATATAGGAAGTTTAGGAAGTGTGTACCCTCCCTAACGTGTGAATGGAACTTTTCATGTTTTTATTGCTTTCTATGATTTTTAATGCTTTTATATATATCTATGGATATTCCATGAAAAACTTATGTTTTAATGTCCTAGGAAGATAGAAAGATTTATGTTTATGTGGAGGCGAAGTTGTGATATTGTGTGGTGGCCGAGAGGGCCCCTTGATTGTGGTAGAATCTTCCTAGGATGACATTGTATGATTTGATATGTTTGTTGATTGGTTTTGTGG
>JAVXUL010042254.1:0-10951 GCA_035590515.1 Trichilia minutiflora
TAATTTAAAATGTGTTTAATCTAATTGGACCAATTGACATTATTTGGAATAATGTGTTAATGGATAATTGATATTATTTTCTTTATTGAAAAATCAAAGATTGAATAAAATTAATTTTTTATTATCAATTTATCCAAAATTGGCTAAATGAGAAATCTTGGAAAAATTAGTTTTTCCTAAATTTCTTAAACATATTTAGATTGTTTAAGTATGTAAATGAGCCAAAAATGATGCAAATGAAAAAAATGATATACAATGGGATTTGTATATAAAGTATTATGGATGAAAAATGATTTTACATGAAAGGGTTTTATGTTTAAGTTTTCACCAAAATAATTGTTTGTATTTGTTTATTAATAGTAATAAACAATGATTTGTGATATTCATGAATATATTTGTTTTACTTGTTAATGCAATATAGATTGATTAATTATTTAAATTGTTTGAATACATATTAATATGCTATAATGTTTTGTTATGTATTTAATTTTGTTAAATGTATGAATATATATTTGATATATATTTAAATGTTTATACATTTGACTAAATGTATGCGTATATATTAATGTATATATATACATTTGTTACATATTATTTGTATATGCTTAATATATATTAATGTAGTTTTAACTGTATAAATATGTGTAGAAATGTATATAAATAGAAACAAAATATTAAGTCAAGTTGTAGACAAATTTGATTTGTTAGACGATATTAGGAATAGTTGCTGATAAAATTAGCTTGGCACGTTAATCAAGTCAACTTATTAAGTTAACTAGATCAGTGATCAGTTGGCTTAAGTTTGACTAGCTAATATTGTTTGGTTAATTGCAATCCCGAATAAACAAAATAAGGTTTTTAATTTGACTAGTTACATCATAAAATCACAAAAGCAAATAGTTCTTATAGGATAAGAAAAAACAACTCAAACATTGCACAATAAATTTTTGTACTATAAGAATAATAATAACAAAAGCAAATTATATGTATAATTGTTATACATGAGTTAATAATTAAAGTATTGATACTAATATGCAAAATATATAGGAAGCAATAAATACTTTTTTTTTTGAGAAATTAAGAATATATAAAAGAAAGGAAAAACTATACAAAGAAAGAGACAAATGCCCAAGAGCCTAAAAAGGCCACAGAAAAAAGGCACAGATGCCCAACTAGGCTAGTAGGCCAAAAGCAAAGAAAACAAACAACCACAGAAAAGGCACAAATGCCCAACTAGGCACACAGGCCAAAAGCAAAAAACCATACAAAGGAGATAAATAATGATAACCAAAACCAAAAACTAAGAATCTAATGACCATATGCAAATGAGATCAGATGAGACTTCATATCTGAGGGCTAACTCTGAGATCCTGTTTTGAACTGTACGAAAGATGTCCTCTGTAACTAATTGAGAAGAATAATAGATATGCTGAAAAGTTTGATTATTCCTTTCATACCAAATAAAGTAAACTGATGCAGAAAAGACTAATCGAGCTAAATATACTTAATATCTCCCTTATAGTAGATGTAAGAGGAGGTTCACTGTATAAGATCAAATCAATAGGCCAAAGGCCAAGGCACCCCAGTGCAAGTGGAGATATGCCTTCAAATAAATAAAGATAAATCACACTTAAAGAACAAGTGTCTATAAGTTTTCGGCTCTAAACTACAGATAACATATTGGGTAGAGGAAGCCATGCCATGTGAAGCTAGGCAATCCATGATGGATATACGACCCCTTGACTATTAGTTATAGGATGAAAGAGTGCCTGAGGATATGCCCAAAAAACCATAAAAGACAATGGATGGGGTCTGGAGCTCGCTTATCTCGCAAGGTTTCCCAAGCTAATTGGATGGAGAATATCCCTGAAGAGTAACCTTTTAAACTATACGATCCTTGAACTGCTCCCTAGGATGAAAAGTGATCGAGGGCTAATAAGGAATGTGATTCCCATTCTTTAGTTATATGGATATTGTGGTATTTCTTCCATTTATTTTTATACATATGATTTCATACAGATCTTGCATAGAAGGGTTTGCTGGTTTAAAAATTCCTTGTTAAAGAATTGAGTAATGTTGAATAATTTGATAGTAAGGAAGAACTGAATTTTTAACCTTAAAATCATCTTTAATCAAGAAAAAGTTTCTCAATTATTATGGGTTCCATGAGGATTTTTAGATCAAAAGTTATAAGTATTAGAAGTGGTAGCCTTCATTTAATAAAAATGAAGATGTATCGATGCATGCACAATCAAAAGTATAGATATTTAACACTAAGGACTTATGAGTATCGATACTTTTGTAAAAAGTATCGATACTTGGAACGTAATGCGCTATTTAATGACTGAAAGTATCAATACTTTGGAAAAAGTATCGATACTTAGGCATACAAGTATCGTTGCGTTGCTTCATCTCGAAAAGTATCGATACGCTTTAAGAAAAGTATCGATATTCTATGAATTATAATAAATAGTAAAACCTAAGTATTGATTTTTAGAATACAGTAAACAGAGAAAAATGCCAAGTATCGATACACTGTTAAGAAAAGTATCGATACTTTGGAAGTCACTGAAGATGGCAAAGAAAAGTATCAATACTTGAAGGAAAGTAATAATACTCTGTGATGCGAAACAAATTTGGAACTCAAATCTCGACAAAAAGTATTGATACTTTAGGAAAAGTATCGATACTTTGAATATAACGATATTGTGTAACCCATGTTTTGAGTAAAACTATCGATATTTTGAACGTGGTGAGCCCATGTAACTTAAGTTTTGAGCAAGAGTATTAATACTTGAGGGAGTAGTATCGATGCTTTAAATGTGAAGAACCTGAACGGCCTCTTTTTTAATAGAAAGTATCGATACCTGGAGAGGAAGTATCGATACTTGATAATGTGTCAAACTTTTGGCATGATTTTTAGAGGATAATTTGGTCATTTCACGAACTTTTATATGTATGAGATTGAAGCTCATCTTCTCTATTTTTCTCCTCTTTTTCTCTCTCTCTTAGTTCTCTCTCCATCCTCTGATCCGAGCTAATTCCCACTTAAATCTTTGCTAAACTCTATCATTCTTCATGAAATAACCTCAAAATGAACACTAGATCTCAGGAACACATTTTAATTAGAGTTTTGCTCAATAATTCAAAAGTAATCAAGAGAGAAGGGTCACGAATGAATGGTAGTCAAGAGGAGGAATCAAGCAATGAAGGACTTAACACATATCTCTCAGCTTAGGTAAGTATATCCCTCAGCTTATCTTCTTGATTTGAGTTATTTTTGAGCATGAATCAAGGAAAGAGTAGTTAGGTTACTGTTTTCAAAACCCTTATATTTTGAACATAATCTAATTTATCAAATGTTGATAAATTAGGATATCTAATTATGTTTTAATATTGAAAAGATTGGGAATAAACCATTGTAGAGAGAGTAATTTGCTTAGTAATTATGTAAAGAAAGATATTACAATAGCTATGCTTGCAATCATATGCATTATGCATTTCATAATCTAAGTATGTTTTAATGAAAGGTTATTGAACCTTTTGTATATATGTATCCAGGTGCGACAACTTTGGTTAGCGAGTCTACGACGTAACAAAGACTTTAAGAGAGTATTTTTCTACCTCAGAGTTGTGAGTGAATATTATCTTGTTCTTTCCTTCCTTTAAAAGATATTTAAAAATATTTATATGTCTTTATATGCTTCAAAATGGTAGAATATATGTCTATGTATATGTAAGCATATTGAGAAGGCGTTGGATATTATTATGTGGTGACTAAGAGAGTCCCTTATTTGTGGTAAACTTAGGCAATAATTTGTATGATATAACTATGTCTGAGGCCAGAGGCTAGATATGAATGCTGATATTGATCATTTTAAGTGCTTACAATATATTTTGTATGATGGTATAATTATGGTTAGAGGTCGATGTGAATTGATTTCATTGATCATGATTTCCTTGTTTGATATGTATTTTAATGATGAAGTGCGTATACATACACGTGTTATGATTATGAAAATTTGGATTGAGGTCGGAGAGCCAATATTTTGTATTTTATTATAACATGACCATGAGTGTTATAGCCTTGCTTGATTTTGAGCCTGGAACCATTTCCCTTGATATAAGCCATATAGGCCAATTTTGAGTATATCAGTCGATAAGGTAAGGATTATCCAATGTATAGAAATTCAACAAGCCACTGAGTGTCAAATTCAAAGACATTTAGCATGCTATTGTCTATCAACTCTACGAGGTGAGGACTTTTTTAGAAATGAAAGTCTAATAGACCATAGAGCAGATTACCATAGAGTAGCTCTACGAGGTGAAGACTTTCCTAGAAATAAAAGTCCAATGGACCATAGAGCAGATTTTCATAGAGTAGCTCTAGAAGGTGAGGACTTTCTTAGAAATAAAAGTCCAATAGACCATAGAGTAGATTACTAAAGAGTGGCTCTACAAGGTGAGGGTCATCCTATAGAGGGGAACCTAATAGAGCACAAAGCAGATATACATACTCTTATTTAGAATTTTATCCTTAAATGACATGGGAATTGTTGCTTGTATGCCACATAAGATTGGATAATATGGTTTCAAACAAGGATTTTATATGTTTGATTATTTTCTATTTCATATATTAGGTATTTTTCTAAATACTCACCCTTTATTTCTCTCATTTTGAGATAGTACAGTTGTGCACAGGCATAGAATAATTGATTAAAGGTTTTAGCAATATTTTTAGATACTCGACTTATATTTTCGTAGTATGGTCTACCAAACAAAAAGATGTATTTTATAATTTAGACTTATGTATTTTATTTAATTGAATATTTATTTGTAATATGTTATTTAGAATAAGTTTCAGTGTATAAAAGTTATATTGATATTTAATGACTAATTTTTATGAATATTGAGATATGTTTGCAGAATTAAAATATTCTGTTTATAATTAAAATGGATTTCAAGTAGATTTTTATGCCTTGTGTATCCTTGGGATGTATTCTAAGTAATAGAATACATCTCTTGAATTCATGGTGATTATCATACATTCGATCTTTTAGGGTCGGGGCATGACAATTTTATTAGTACCAGAGTATTTGGTTTTATGTGAATTATGATTTTTGTTTTTGATTTCTATTGATTTTAATTTTCTTTAAAATTTCAGACTTTGATAAGTCTATTTGGAACTTTTAAGTAGACCATAGCTTGAGTCGAGTCAAATTATGATTTATTTTATTTGATATGATGAAAATTTTTTGTTTGTGTAGAAATGTCGTCACGATCCAAAAGGGAGAAAGGTAGATCTTGGAGGAATGTAGTGATTCAAGGTAATTACGAAGCTTCATCTTATGCTCCACTTTCTACTTTTTATAAGGAGCAAGTTTCTATGGATCTCTATCACAAACTCAGAATCTTGAAGGAAATACGTACTTTCTTTGGTCACAGGAGACCTGGAAGGTATTTATGACTTTTATGTATGCCATTGAAAAAGAGTTGTAATAGTGGATCATCTAATAGCCAGACGACGAGTCCAGGAGTTACTTCACCATTCTCTTCTAGGGATTAACGATCATCCTGATTTAGTACTCCTATTTTGGGATCCAAAATTAAGAGTAAAAATCCTAAAATCGAGGATGATATCCAAACTGCAGACAGTTTTATGATATGCCTTGTAGAGCTCCTACAATGTGTTATCACTGTGGTCAAGTCAGACATGTGAAGAAATATTATCCCAGTTTGGGGAGATCAGAGGTAGTGGGATAACCTGGACAGAGTTTGGAATTTTTTAGTTCTGAGTATCCTATGCCTCAACCACGATCCTCAGATATTCCCTACTCTATCTCAGGGAGTATGTCAACTTATAAGAGTAATTAGAGGAGCCGGTCACGAGTTCAGACTCCAGTTTTTACAATAAATCAAGAGTAAGTTCAAACCAATCTAGATATAATTACTAGTATGGTGATGATCTTTGACCATCGAACATACATACTAGTTGACCCTGGTTTAGATAGGTCATTCATTAGCATGGCATTTACACAATATACTAATAAAGATTTGGTACCTTTAAAACTAGAGTTAGTTGTTTATACGCCTTTAGGGTAGAGATTATTTCGGAATACTGTGTTTAGACGATGTGAGGTCTTGGTAGGAGATACTGTTCTTGAGGTATATCTGATTTTATTGAGAATCCAAAATTTTGATGCCATTTTGGGAATGAATTTGTTATTATAGCATTATGCTTCAGTTGACTATTTTAAGAAGGTAGTAAGTAACCTTTAGAAGGTCGGGTGAGCCAGAATACTTTCTTCTTGCATAATATCGGTGATGAAAACTAAAATGTTATTATAGAAAGGGTGTCAACCATATTTGGCATATATAATCAATAAATCGATTTTAAGAGTTAGCCTAGAATAGGTGCTAATGAAGAATTCCCTAATATGTTTTTGGAGGAATTGCTTTAGTTATCACCTAATAAGGAATTAGAATTTTATATTGATCTTATTCTAAGGGCTACATTGATTTTGATACCACCCTATCATATGATACCTTTATAATTGAAAGAATTAAAAACTCAGTGAAAGATTTGGTCGAGAAGGGTTTCATACGACCAAGTGTATCCACATGGGATGCATCAGTATTATTTGTGAAGAAGAAGGATGGTATATTGAGATTGTGTATTGATTACAGACAGTTCAACCAGGTAACCATAAAAAACAAGTATCTGCTACCAAGAATTGATGATCTCTTTGATCAGCTGCAGTGTGTAAGCATATTTTCCAAGATTGACTTGAGATCAGGAAGCAACAGCTTAGGATTAGAGAGGATGATGTCCATAAAATGGCATATAGGACTCGTTATGGTCATTATGAGTTCTTGATTATACCTTATAGATTTTATGAATTGGGTTTGCCACCCCTATCTAGACAAGTTTGTTATTGTGTTTATTGATGACATACTTGTGTATTCGAGAAGTATGAAAGAACATGCTCAACATCTCAGAGTAGTACTTCATACTTTGAGAGAAAGATAGCTTTATTCAAAATTCTCTAAGTGTGAATTTTAATTTAGAGAGATAAATTTTCTAGGGCATGTTGTATCAAGTAGTGGGATGTTTATGGATCCAAAGAAGGTTGAAGCTATAGTACAATAGGAATAGTTGAAAAATGTCACTAAGATCCGTAACTTTTTGGGATTAGCAAGATGTTATAGGAGATTTGGTGAGGGTTTCTCCTTGTTGGCTACATCACTAACTAGACTTATAAGAAAGAAGGACAAGTTTAAATAGGATGAACGATGTGCACACAGTTTTTAAGCTCAAAAAATTATCTCATTCTGGCACCAATCTTGATGCTTTTTACTCTATGAGGTGGGTATATAGTGTCTAGTGATGTCTCGAGGTAGGACATCAGATGTATACTAATACAGAATGGGAAGGTGATAGCTTATGCTTCTTAGTAGTTAAAGAAGAATGAAAAGAATTACCCTACCTATGATTTAGAGTTGGCAGTCATGGTATTTGCTTTAAAGATATGAAGGCATTACTTATATGAGGAGCAATACTAGGTATTTACTAATCATAAAAGCCTTAAGTATTTACTTATGCAGAAGAAACTGAATTTGAGACTACAGAAGTGCTTAGAATTAATTAAGGATTATAAACTAATCATTGGCAACCATCTAGGAAAGGCAAATGTAGTAGCAGATGCTTTTAACAGGAAGTTCACACTACTTACATGCCATTATTGATGGATTTGAAAATGATGAAAGTGTCACTATTTGGTGGTTAATTTTATGGTCAGACCTACCCTAGTCAATCAAATCAGACAGGGTCAGATGCAAGATAGTGAGTTTGTCAAGGCTTGTCAAGGGATTTTCAGTAGTAAGGAGAATAACTTTTACTTCACTTAGGATGAAACAATAATCTTCAAGAGACAAGTCTACGTATCCAGTAATAGCGCATTATGAGAGCTATCTTAGAAGAGACCTATAGTTCTACATTTATTATACATCTGGATAATACTAAGATGTTCTAAACTATTAGGGTGAGTTATTAGTGGTCGGGGATGAAGAGAGAAATAGTTGAGTTTGTGATTAGATGTTTGATATGCCAGTAGGTTAAGGCAGAGCTCCAAAGACCTGCAAGAATCCTATAGCCTATGCCTATGCCTAAGTGAAAGTGGGAACACATTGCGATGGATTTCATGGATGGCTTACCTCAGACACAACTTGGCTATGATGCTATTTGGGTAATTATGGATCAACTCACTAAATCTGCTCACTTTCTACCAATTTAAATAAATTTCTCCTTGGAAAAGTTAACTAAGTTATACATAGCGGAGATTATTAGATTTCACAGAGTATGAGCTATGATTGTGTTAGATCAAAACCCTCATTTTACCTCTCGATTTTAGCCAAGACTTCAAAAAACTATAAGTACTGAGTTAACCTTTAGTATTTTATTTCATCCTCAGACGGATGGACAATCAGAAATGAATATCCAGACACTAGAAGACATGCTTCGAGTATATGTTATAAAGTTCCAAGTTAATTGGAATACACACTTGTCATTAATAGAGTTTGCATATAATAATAGTTATTAAACTAGTATCAGGATGGCTCCTTATAAAGCTTTATGTGACAGAAAATGTAGAACTCCGTTATGTTGGGATAAAGTCAGTGAGAGGAAACTTGGCAATGAAGAGTTAATTGAGATCACCACTAAGAAAGTTAAGATTATCCGAGAAGGATTGAAAGTGGCACAGGATAGATAGAGATCATATACGGATAATCAGAGAAGAGGATTAGAATTTAAAGTAGGTGATCGAGTTTTCTTGAAAGTATCTCCTTGAAAAGGAATAATCAGATTCAAAAATCGAGAAAAGTTACATCCTCGATATATTAAACCGTTTAGCATTGTAAAAAGAATTGGGCTAATAGCTTATAGACTAGATTTGCCATCAGAATTAAGTCAGATTCATGATGTATTTCATATATCCATGCTCAACAAGTATGTGCCAGATCCATTACACATACTTGAAGTGTTATCAATTGATTTGAGAGAAGACTTCAGTTATGTGGTTCAACCGATAAGGATTCTTGATTAGCAAGACTAAGTGTTGAAAAGTAAGATTATTTTAATGGTAAAAGTCCTGTAGAGGAGCACCATAGTTGAGAAAATGACTTGGAAACTCGAGAGTTTGATAAGACAATAATATCCATACCTCTTTCAACAGTAAGGTATGCCTAGCTTGAAGGGCAAATCTTTTGTGTTTTCTGTGTGATATACATTTTATGTTTAGTATTACCTTATTTTTTAGAAGCTGTAGTCTCTTCTCCTAATAATAAATAACAAGTAAGGTATTCTAAAATACCTTTATTTGATTATTAGAAGAAAATAGAAGTTGCATGCATTAGTAATGATTCTTTTATGTATCCTTTTCTAAATATGTCATATAGAATTTTGAGGATAAAATTCCTTTTAAGGGGGGAGAATTGTGATCTTGCACAGTAGGGTTTGTTGGGTTGAAAATGCCTAGTTAAATAATTGAGTAATGTTGAATAATTCTATAGTATGGAAGAATTGAATTTTTTATTGTAAATCATCTTAATCTATCAATTTTGTAGAGCTGAAAGAGAGGTTTCTGTTGATATATTTGGGTTTCGTGAGGATGTCTGGATCAAAAGTTATGAGTATTGAAAGTGGCAGTCCTCATTTAATGAAAGTGAAGAAGTATTGATATATGTACAATCAAAAGTATCGATACTTGGCACTGAGGAGTTATGAGTATCGATACTTTTGCAGAAAGTATTGATACTTGGAACGTAATGTGCTGTTTAACGACTGAAAGTATCGATACTTTAAAAAAAGTATCAATACTTAGGCATATAAGTATCACTGTATTGCGTCAACATAAAAACTATCGACACACTTCAAGGAAAGTATTAATACTCTATGGATTATAATGAACAGTAAAACCTAAGTATCGATACTTATAATTATAGTGAATAGTGAAGGACCAAGTATCGATATACTATTGATAAAAGTATCGATACTTTGAAAGTAACGGTAGATGACGAAGAAAAGTATCTATACTCTGGGACGCGAAATGAACCTAGAACCAAATTCTTGATAGAAAGTATAGACACTTTGGAAAAAGTATCAATACTTTGAATGTAACGACACTATATAACCCATATTTTGAGTAAAAGTTGTAAAATTCTAGCATGTTTTGTGTCCGAAAACTTCCAAATAAGTTTTACATGCATTGAATCTAGGCAATGAATATATAATGATAATTTAATAGCTTCAAGTGTATACCTTTGTTGTTGCTTCCCTTGGCTGGTATTACTCAACTTTTTGAAGCTTTAGAGCACTAAAATAAATGCTCCTCTATCTTGTAATGCTCTTTGCTACCTTTTCCCTCTTTGGCCTTCACAAGCTTTCAATCAAATATCTTGATTGATTTAGGTTTTCAAGTAAAAACACTAAGTTTTCAAGCTTTGAAAGACACTTTGCAAAGTAAGAAAATGACCACACCAAACCCAAAATCACTTCATAAAGCTTTAATCTCAATTGGAAATTGATTGGAATGATAAAAATTCAATTACCATGTGCAAGGAAGAAAGTTACGGGAAAGAGAGAAAGAAACCCAAAAAGTCTTCTTGTTTCCTTTTGTAAAATGATAAAATAATCAAATATTATCCTTTTATATTTATTTAATTTAATTAACATTTAATGAAATTAAATAGATGGGATACAATTTTCCAAATATGTGGTCATAATGGAGCCATATCTCATGCATCTCCCCGATACTTTTGTCAAATAAATTAAAGGCCAAGATTATGCCACTTGTCAAATTTTTATTTGTTAGGATAAAAATTCAACATATAACACTTATACCTATACCAAACTTTTATTAACCAATCATATTGCTTTAGCTCAATATATATA
>JAVXUL010042265.1:0-10951 GCA_035590515.1 Trichilia minutiflora
GAGTTTTTGTTGACTCTGTCTAAGTCGAGTTCCTAATTGAATGTCGATGTGACATCTTGATTATAAGTCTGTAGCCATAGCATAATAATGACATATGATCGACGATTCGAAGATAGATTAAGGTTAGAGTTTGATATTCCATGAATCCTTTCTCGATTAGGATACGACAACCGAAGTATATTACCCATACGTTACGTACAATCAATGAAAGGTTTAATGAAGAATTTATTTATCGTGATATAGGAACTATGACGCATTGCTAGATGCTGCCTATAGTCATTGAATAATTGAATTATTTGGAGCCGAAACGTTCGGTATATGCTCACGGCTACGTCACAATGAACCTTCATAGTCGCACCAAAATCCTTGTGCTTTTTTTTATAAGAGAGAGAGATAAAATATTATCTAGAGAGAACTAGCACCCTCATGATAATATAGAAGAGACCGAAATAAATATGTATAAGTATTATATCTATTTAATATTCTTTAAAGTGTTAAAGATATAATTTAATGTAAATTACTTGCCAAATTTGATAATAATGATTATCAAATATGTTAAAATATAATTTTAAGGTAAAATGGTTAATATTAAATTAAATTGTTTAATGTAATGTAAAATAACCAGTTTACCCTTATGTAATACTTTTATGTAATTTTTTATAAATTATATATTTAAATTTGATAATTATGTTTATCAAACATATTAAAATATGATTTTAATATAAAATGGTAAAATCTAAATTAAAGTATTTAATTTAGATAAAATTATAATTTTATCCCTATGTTAAATTTTGACCAAGGGTATTATGATAATTGTACCATATATATGGATTTTATTTAAATTCATTTTTTTAATTAATTAGTTAATTGATATGGCTATTATCTAATTGATTTAATTGTTAAATAATTAGATAAATCTTGTTTTATATTAAAGGTTTATATTAAAATAAATGATCTTTTATTATTGACTGATATTTTTGGATATTTGTTAAATGCCCATTGGTCCACATTTACATGGTTTCATACATCTAATGTAGGTGTGCTTGTATCACATTATGTCCAATTAATTTAATATATTTATAATTAATTGGAAATGAAAATGAAAATATAAATAGATTTTATTTTTCATTTTAATGTAATGGAAATTATGAATTTTCATATCTCTCTCTCTCTCAAAATTCGGCCATCAAGGAGAAACCATGGGAATGGTGCAAATTAAGGAGAGTTCATGCTTTTGAGCTTAATCTTCATCAAACTTGAAAGTTAGCAAAGTATTTCTCAAAAGCCTTAAGGTAATTTCCATGAAAATCCATTGTTTTCTTTGATTTTTAGCCTAGGGTTTTCTATGAAAAACTTACATTTATGCATTATCTAAGCTATAGAATCATTCACCTTTTAATACTGATTAAACATTCCATGCGGATAAATTTCTTTTGTTTGTCTAATCCTAATTGAGTTAGGACTGTTCGTCTAATCCTAATCGAGTTAGGACTCATGGGTGTCAAAACCTCTAAACTCAATTTCTACTCAGGTTTTCGATTCCAATACTCTGAACTTATTACCATGAAGCTTTTTCATATAATAATTTGTTGCTCTGACCAGAGACTTGTGTTTAAGGCATTTACCAAAATCTGATTGGGAACTCTAATCCGAATCGAATCAACAAAAACTCAATTTTCTATAAGAGTCAATAGATTCCATATCTAATGTCTGCCATTTTTCAATATAAACAATATATGACCAAAATAGCTTATTATACAATACCTGATTAGTCTCATGCTTATCTATCATATGAACCATATGTATCTATACTGAATCACAACACTGACATCTTAAGTCTGAGTAACAATTGCTACACATGAATAATTATATAATGAATTATTGACATCACACATCCATATGATTCGTTATATCTACGATCACATTCGAAAAGCAATTCTCTAATTGGTAATTCACGTTAATGTACTAGTAACATAGCTATTATGTTATCCACATTAATATCATCTCATGATATTTATCGAAAACATTCAATGTATTTACTATGCAACATCAGTACCCAAGTGATATTGGGTATGTAGGGAATGATTTGGATAACTATTATCCAAGCATTTATATGTATAATTTTTAATTGTATGATAAAAGAAAAGGAAACAGCATACATATATAAAGATCGAAAATAATTTTTTTATTATTAATAATAATGTACAGTATATTAATTATTAATACATAATTCAATACAAAATATCAAAAATCAATAACACGAATGATTTTAAGGCATACAACACCAACAGTCGGTGCATACAAATCTGTAAAAGTTATTGATACTTTCTCTTTAAAGTATCAATATATTTTATATTAGGCATTAATGTATTAATACTTTCTTTACGAGTATCAATACTTACATACATTCCCATCCTTTCTCTATCATCCAGACGTATCGCACTTGTTTGTGTATGAGTATAGATACTTAAGCCTCAAGTATTGATACTTTGACTATAGGTATTGATACTTTTCTTATAAAGTATCGATACATTCAATCCTAACTCATGAGTATTGATACTTTCTTCAAAAGTATCAGTACTTCTATATGCAATATTTTGTCTTCGCCTCTTCTGATGCATCACACTTTTTGTCTGCAAGTATCGATGCTTTTCCTCAGTCATAGATAAGTATCAATACATTTCTTTCTAAGTATCAATACTTAGGTCTTATACCCACCAATTTTGAAAATACCATTCAAGTCCACTTGTAAATAAAACTAACTTTTAACTTTTTTCAAGTTCTTACGTTTACAATTTCAAAATGCAATCTTAAATAGACTAAATGCTCAAAATAATTGTTAAACCTCAATGGGGTATTGATAATCTATTAATTATGCACGTGCATGCACAAAAATGCAGCGTAAAATAATCGTATTACCCCTATATTCTTAGGCACAGGGCTCACATCATGTATGTATTTTAAAATGTTTTTGGATTGTGTATTTGGATAATAAAGGATTTCATTTATCTTGAATACGATTCTAATACTCATTGAAATAAAAGTGATCATGTTTCCAAATGTTGTGAATGGATGAATGAAATAAATAAGGTGAACAAATGATTTGATAGTTTACCTTGGATATTTATCATAAAGGAATTCTTTATTGAAAGTAAATGAATTTGAAGTGATTATAGGTACCATAGAACCCTTTCAA
The DNA here is from genome assembly GCA_035590515.1 of Trichilia minutiflora. Classification (NCBI taxonomy): domain Eukaryota; kingdom Viridiplantae; phylum Streptophyta; class Magnoliopsida; order Sapindales; family Meliaceae; genus Trichilia; species Trichilia minutiflora. The sequence continues at coordinate 3,197 of JAVXUL010042265.1, forward strand.
ATTTTTGTGAAACATTTATGAGGTGATTGGAATATATTTCAAGAGTTTATAAAGATTGTCATGTGTTGATTCCATGGTCAAGAGCATGACAAATTTAAATAAAAATCACTACTAATATTTATTTCTATTGACATAACAAATAAGATATATAATAATAAAAATTAAGAAAAAAGGAAATTAATAAGTGTTTATCGTATATTTTTAACACAAATATAAATAAAATTTTACCTTTACTCTCTTAGACTTATGTGTTTGACATAAATAATTTTGATAAGAAACAATAAAATTTTGTTTTATTATTTTCTTGTGTACTAATTACTAATTTCTATGAGTTTTCATAAAATATTCTGATTTGTTAATATGAATTGACATTTAACATAATGTTTACTTTTTAAATATCATTGTACCTATCACAATATTAACTAATTGCTTTTCTCTGTGCACCATTCATTAATATTTTGTTATGTAAATAAAAATAAAATCTTTAAAAACTGATAATGATAGTCTTCCTTTAACATCAAAACACAAAAATTACACAAAATAAAATGTATATACACCTCTTTTTATTAAACTAAATTGTTAATTGGTAAAGGATTTTTTTTAGGTGATTCAAATTTACAAATGCATACTTTTGTTTCTATTCATGAATATTAATGAATGTTGAATTTATGTAAATTAGAGTTTAATTAGTTTAAGGATGATTTAATTTGTATTTGTTAACACAATTAGAGTAAAATTAATATGTAATTATTTATATATTTATAGATAATGAAAACCCTTTTAGCCCGTAAATAAATATGAATTGATAGCTATTTTTTTATTAATTTTTAAAATTCACCAAGGTAACTAACATAACAAAAAAATAAAATTCTTGATGAGTTACTTTCTCCTACTGGCTATCAAAGCAGACCCCAAATCCATTAAAGATGAAAATTATTATTTAAAATTTTCAATTTGAAATATTAAACTGTTAAATGTAGCTACTTTTCAAAATTGGATTCCTAGCCCATTTGAAAATTTATGATCATGTTGAAATGGTGCGTGTTTGAGTATGTTTCGGGCAAGAAGAAAATATATTGAGAACAAAGACTTAGAATAAAGAAAATATATTATAACGTATCAATTACACTTTAAGAACATCCTCCTCTTAAACTTATGGGTAATGAATTTTGTAAACCTTCTCGTAAAGAAATGCCTGTAAAGTGTCGGAATATGATAATGAAAGTGGAGCAGGAGATGATGATGATAATAAACATGATGTGGATTGGGGAAAATTGTGATTTGTTAGCATGAATTGAAAGTTTAACGTAATGTTTACTCTTTAAATGTCATTGTATCTATCACAATTTGCTAAAGTCTTTATGCACCATTCCTTAACATTTTGTTATATAAATAAAAATGAAAGCTTAAAAAATTGATAAAGATAGTCTTCCTCTAACATCAAAACATGTAAATAACCAGATACATATATATATATACACACACACATCTCTTTTATTAAACTAAATTGTTAATTGGTAAAGGATTTTAGTGTTTAGGTGATTCATAATTACAAATGTATAATTTTGTTTCTATTCATGAATATGAATGTATTTTGAATTTATGTAAATTAGAGCAAATTTAGTTTAAGAAAGATTTTTTTAATTAATATTTGTGAACAAAATTAGAGTAAAATTAATATGAAGTTATTTATATATCTATAGATAATGAAACTATTTTAACCTTTAAATATGAATCGACAATTAAAAAAATAAATAAAATTTCATTATTGTCAATGATATATGCTTGAGTGTTGGTTGGGTAAGAAGAAAATATAAATGAGAATAAAGACTTAGATAAAAAAAATGATGAAGATAGCCTAACGTATTAATTACATTGAAAAATGTTTTGAAATATGAATGCTGAATGATAAAGACATTAGTGAAGCATTTTTTAGAAATAAAATAGTCATTGCATTTCAGGCTTTCTTTTAACGGCATTGATTATTGGATTTCAATTTTACTCCTTTCTGCTTGACTTAAAAAGCCAGTCAAGCTATGTCACGCCTTCACTAATTAATTGTTGAAGCTTGGAAAGATAATTCCTACGGCCGCCTAAAATTAATTTATTTAAAAATTAATAACAAAATTTTTTATTTAAAATTAAAATTTATTTATTATTTAACAAAAATTTTAATTATCTACTAATTTAATTTTTAGTATTTAAAATATCAACTTATTTAGATAATTTTAAATTTTATTTTTTAAATATGAAGCAATTGAATTTTTAAAATTTAATTTGTTATAATACATATTTATATTTTCTCTATGTAAATATATTTCATTAAAAAATCAACTATGTCAGTGTCTATATTTCTACGTACAAAAATAAGATATATATTTGGAATGTATATCTTATTTTTAAACAATATTTTCATGTTGAACACTGCATTAATTTCCATAAACAAGTTGATTTTTGAGCACAAGCTAAATATGAATTGGTGACCTTTTCTTTCTTTCTTTTTTTTCAAATTTCTTTTTCCTCCTCCTACTCTATTGACAATGATGTATGGTTAAGTGTTTGTTGGTTAAGAAGAAAATATAAATGAGGACAAAGACTTAAACAAATAGATGATGAAAATAGTCTAACGTATTAATTACACTGAAAATTTTTTCTCTCGCTGTTCGCTTGTTTAATTATGTTAGTTTTGCTTAAGTTTTTTAATTTTTTATATTCAAGAAACATATGAGAATTAATTGAATCTCATTTGATATGATATTATTTATTTAAAATTAATTACCAACATTTTTTATTTAATATTGAAATTTATATATTCTTTAATGAAAATTTTAATTATCTACTAATTTAATTTTTAGTATTTAAAATGTCAACCTATTTAAATAATTTTAAAATTTATTTTTAAATATGCTATAATTGAATTCTAAAAATTTAATTTGTCATAATAAATATTTAAATCTTCATTATGCAAATATATCCGTCACAATATTCATTAAAGTATTGTTTACTCTTTAAGTGTTATTCTATCCATCACAATATTCATCGTGTATCATTTTTTATGCACCAATTATTAATAATTTTAATTTATTAATATTGTCAAATGATGTATGTTGAATGTGTGTTGCTTAAATATTATTTGTTGTAACAAATATTTAAAATTTCACTATAAATATATTTTCATTAAAAGATCATATATACAAATTACATAAATGAAGACAAACACTTAAAAATTGAATGATAATGATAATGACAGTCTATTTTTATTATCAAAACATTTAAACTATCCAAAGAAATTATATATATGTAAGGTGAAAGATTTTATTTTTTTGATCCAAATTTATAGTTTATAATTTGTTTCTTTATATGAATATTAATGAATGCTTAATAGATGTAATTAGAGTAAAACTAGTTTAAGGAAGATTTCTTTCATTTGTATTTGAGAAAAAAATTAGAGTAAAAATAATACAAAATCATTTTACTCTTTTAAATATGAATTGATAACTATCGCTTTTAAATTTTTAAATCGCATAAGGTAACTGCTAGGGAAGACTCCAAGTCCAAGTCAACTAAAGATGACTTTTTTAATTTGTTATTTTTCCAAATTGGATTCCTAACCCATATGATAAGGTAAGAGTATGTGCAACCATAAATAGAATCAAATTTGATAACATAAAGAGCATAAATAGCATCAATAAATACCATAAATAACATGAATCTTAGTAAAGCCATGTTGGACATAAACAGACTTCCTCATTTATAAGTGCTTAAATTGTGAGATTGTAAACTCCTTCGCTTTCCTCTTTTACCTATTTTCAATTTAACATCTTTAGCCATACTTGATCTTTACGGAAACTATTTCAAAGGTCCAGTCCCTGAAGTACTTCAAAACTTGACTTTTCTTAGGCATCTTGATTTATCTTTTAATGGTTTCAATTCTTCAATACCCAATTGGTTTTCTAAATCATTTAGTCATCTTGAGTATCTCTCTCTTAGCTACAATTGGTTACAAGGTATGACCTTAGTTAACATTGAAAACCTGACTTCTTTGCAAAACCTTGATCTTTCATATAATTACAAAATAGAAGAAAAAATTCCTACATCATGGAAAAGACTTTGCAACTTGAAGTCAATCTCTTTATCTGGTGTCAACTTGAGTCAAGAGATATCTGAAATCTTGGATGTATTTCAGGATGTATTTCGGTTGGATTGGAGTCATTGGATTTGAGTGGAACTCAACTTTTTGGTCATTTGACCAATCAATTTGGAAAATCTATTTTAAAATTATTTTTATGTATTTTACGAGTCCTTTAATTTTTTTTCACAATATTATTATGAAAATAGGTTTGAGTTTACAATGGAATTAATGAAAAAAGAGTAAGGCTATAATAGTAACAATAAATTTATCATAAGAGTTTGTTATCTTTTTGAAGGTTAAATGAGACAAATTTTTAAATATTTTAATAAAAAATAAGGATAAATAAACTATTTTGCCTTCTTGAAGTTATTAAAAAGTTCACCTTATTTAAAAAAAAGAATAAAAAATATTTAGGTTTTCATATATACAATTCTACCTAACGAAAATTTCTTAGATAATTTTTAAACAATATTTTAATTAAATTGAGGTTTTCTCAACATTTTATAAATATATATACACAATTAAACTTCTGGCCAGACAAATAGTAATTTTAATGAATATATAATAGTTTGAGATTATGATAATCTTAATTTAAATTAAATATAAATCTATTTAGAATTAATGAGATAAGAAAATGACATAAAATGATATGATAATAGTAATTAAGAAAGATTAAAAGTATATTTATTTAATTATAACATTAGTTTTTTTTTTTTTGTTGATAAATTTGTTGTTGTTATTGTGATTTTTGAACACAAACATCATTTTTATTCGTTTGAGGACTTCTTTCAAAATAAAACAAGAATATGAAGAAGTTATTGTTCGACCATCCTCAGTTCAATGGCTATATAAGTTTTTCGTTTTATTAAGATCTTGTATCAAAATTCCAAACCATTTTTTGATTTGTAGATTGCCATGTACTCCATTCACTGAACAAAATAAAATTCTCAAAATGAAGTACAATTCCTCTTTTAATTGCGGCCTTGAGAGCATCTACAGCTTTACAAAATTTATCCCAATTTTGACACTCTTTTTCTACCGTATATTTGTGACTAATTAATATATAAAAAAAAACTTCAATGAAGCAATATTTTTTAAAGGGTGATAAAATTCAAGATTTTATTATTAATTTAATATTAAAATTTTAAATGGTTTAAAGGTTAAAGCATATATTTTTAAATATTTTTTATTTGAAAAAATAAATAACTCAATATTGTGTTAAATTTCAAACAAAGCGAATGTAAATAAATCATTTAAATTCATTTAATAAATCATTTATTCAAAATTTAGACTTTTAAGAATTTTAGTTAAAAAAAAAAAAAATCTTGTTAGTTGCGGAGGCTGATGTAGTAAGAAAAAAATTATTAATCTTTAGAATGTTTCTTAGCTTTATGATATTATGTACGCCATATTTTCATCTTAGTTGGTAACGTATAAATGACGTGTACTGATGCTATTTCCGACATTTTGAATTATCTGAATTTGGACCGACCTAACTCAGATGACCTCTTTTAATTTAATTTAATATACTTGTCTATTATTCAATTCTCTTGTCACATTCAAGTGTCCTGACCAAAGTTCATTTCTCTGAAAAACTTTCTGAATCCTAGCTACGTTCGATGATGTTGCTGTTTAGATTCCAAATCTACAAACAAACTCATAAAATAATAATTATACATATCCATAAATACATATCTAGGTTCATTCAAAATTTAGACCTTTTAGATTTTTAGGAAAAAAATCGTAGTAGTTGAGGAGGCTGATGTAGTAAGAAAAAAAAATTATTGCTAATATTTCACACAAACTATTATAAATTAATCTATCAATTAATTAACATTAAGAAAAGTAGGTGGAGAATAATTTTGGTATTTAATTATTTATATATATAGTAACTCACCAATTGTATATTATTATACTATAGTTTATATCATAATGCAAAAATAATTGTATTAGAGAAAGACTACTTGAGTTGAATTGTGACACCATCCCCATACTGTGGCTGCTGATAAAATTAAAACATAAGGCATTACAAAAAGCCAAGCCAAACAATAGATCAGAAAACATTTTTATAACAATTCCGGCAGTATTCTTCTATCTTAAAACGCTTATATGTCCAAAATGAAACAAAAAAGAGAAAGAATTTCTTATATTCTATACCTTCAACACTTCTTTATTGTTTTATTTTGGTAAAGCATAAGTTAAATTTATTTTGCAGTTACAAATTATAAACCAACAACTGATAATTAGTATATAGTAGCTGTTATATTCATTAGTTTTGCTGATACAGTAGGCAATAGAAGGCAAGCCCACAGATTAATCTTGAATATTAAACATCAATACTTAAGGGTTTTAAACAAGATTATAAGTCAACTTATTCAATACACCTATCACCATTTTCCATCGATCGTATCAATAGAATCATTGAATCTGAAACAAATGTAAAGTTTACTTTCTTAAACCATGGAGAAGCACACTTCAAATCAATATTAGCACATAATGCCCGAAACTAGACTTCTTTGGTGAACAATTGAAGTTCTTGGTTCATAAATAACGAAAGATAATAGCAAAATCTCACGTATTTTAAAATCCAAATGCAACCAGATATAATACAAACTTGATTTTTCTTCGGTTATCCATTTTTCAGCGACAACTGGCAAAGTGAATAAAGAGAAGCCCCGTCTACCTACAAATACAAACCAAAGGTGACTTAGACTGAAAATTGCATCACAATCAAAGGGAATTATTAAACTCATTGTCCAAATGTAATTAAGGGAATTATCCAAAAGGATGGGCCCATATCAGTAAACACTAATCCTTCTTGAGTGTAAAGCTACCATCCGAATTTATTCCATCTTATCTACAACTGGTGCCCTGCCTCATGACCAAATGCAGTAATATTTGAAACATTTCGTACTTCTCTCATCTCAATAACAGTCGCTATCACTAATTATATCAAAAGTAAGTTCAAATTGTATAACCACTTGCAAACATTTCATTTAAATGCAAATTTGGAAATCAATGCCTCTTAGAGCCCATAAGAATGCAAGGAATCTCCAATTAAAAAGTGAAACTTGCTAAGCAGGACAACCAAATAAGAGCAGGAACAATTAGAAGTTAGAACTAAGTATAGGAATGATTTGAATAAATTAGCTTTAAGAAACTCATTGTTAGCTTGTATTTTATTCATAATTTCCATACTAATTTTCCTCATTTTAATGTGATAAATTATATTTTATGTATGGATTTTATTTGGTTTGTGTTTTTGTGTTCTTAATTAGGTCAAAGATGAAGTTTATGATTTTTGGAGCTGAAAAGAAGCATTTCTAGCAAGTCAGAACGCGTCCAGAACCAAAGGCCAGCAAAAAACAGAAAAATTGCACCTGTTATGACACTAGCCTTGGGCACGGCTAAGGCCACGACGCGAAGAAAATTCTGGACTTCGCAATTCCGCAATTTTGACGAGCCACATCAGTTTTTATCTTATTCTAATGGTTCTAAACTTCATCTTCAGATAGGATTAGTGGCCTATGATGTCTAGAAGAGATGGAACTCTTGAAAAACAAAAGAATTACAATTTACAAAGGAGGAGAAGACTTTTTAAAGTGGGAGACTTCAAATCTTAA
>JAVXUL010042276.1:0-10951 GCA_035590515.1 Trichilia minutiflora
ATAACAGCACAGAATCAATATATCATTCTTATTAATCATTAAAATAGGGGAAAACAAAAACATTTACAAGTCAGTCTGTTAAATGATCCAGTCATAAAGATAAAGAACATAAGATAAATACAAACTATAGACAGCATACGGTCTCGAGTCCCAAATGATGTAATATAATACAGAGATAAAATCGAAAACAATATAATTTTCTCAGACATTCTCCCCTTATAACGAGGGCGAATTAGCCTTACTGGCATAAAGTCTTCTCCGGGCACTCTGGTACTGGCAAAAAAACTGAAACCAGTAGCCAACCTTGGACGATGTGGTCTATATGACCTCAGAACGACATAGTTTCATGACTATCAAATATCCTTAGCTCGGAGACAACATAGTCTCGTTGGCCTAAGGTCTTCTCGAGGATAACTTGGTCCCGATAAAAGGTTCGAGCCTGAAATCCGTTCATCGGACGACGTGGTTCATATGGCCTAGTTCGAAATTCATTCATTGGGCGACGTGATCTATATGGCCTAGCCTAAAATTCGATCATCGGGCGACGTGATTTATATGGCCTAGTTTGAGATTCGGTCATCGAGCGACGTGGTCTATATGGCCTAGCCCAAAATCTGGTCATCGGGCGACGTAGTCTATATGGCTTGGGAATGACATGGTTCCATGATTAATAAATATCCTTGGCTCGAAGATGACGTAGTCTCGTTGGCCTAAGGTCTTCTACTCAAAAGATTGGGCTAGCTTCAATCACTAAAATCAGACCTGAGTAGAGTACTAAAGAGAGAGGCTCGACGTGTATTCTCTACGGAGCAGATGTTTAAAACGCTGGTCATAGGATCAGGGGACTTGTTGCTAAAAGGGTCGGGTCAAGGATAGTAAATTTTCAGTCTGTCTGTGATCTACAGTTTTTTTATTAGGGTGCTGCTCGGGATCTCCAGTCTGTATACCCCTGGTCTGAGTACTTGAACAACTTTGTATGGCCCTTCCCAATTGGCTCTAAATACCCCTTTACCCAGGATTTTGGTGTTAAAGTCACCCGTCGGAGGATAAGATCTTCCCTCTGAAAAGTTCGACATCTGACATTTTGATTATAATATCGGGCTACCCTTTATTGATGTGCGGTTACCCAAATCGCGGTCTCATCTCTTTTTCCATCTAACAGATCCAACTCTAGTCTTCGGCTAACCTCATTCTTTTCTTCATTATAGTCTTGCATCTGAAAGGTCGGGATGTCAATCTTTATCGAGATCATAGCTTCACACCCGAAAGCTAATAAAAAGGGGGACTCTCCCGTTACTGTGCGAGGAGTAATTATGTATGCCCAGAGGATCTCAAGCAATTTATCAATCCACGTCCCCTTGTGGTCTCCAACCTTCTTCTTGAGCGCCTACTTAACAACCTTGTTAGCAGCTTCAACCTATCTGTTGGCCTGAGGGTGTGCTGGAGTGGCAAACCTTAGATCGATGCAGAATTTCGATCAGAATTCCCTGAACCAAGCCTTGTTAAATTGTTTTCTATTGTCGACAACCAATATCTGCGGAACCCCGAAGCGATAAATTATATTCTGCTTGAAAAATACAGTAGTATTTTTTTCTGTTATACTGGAGAGCGGCTCTGCTTTTACCCACTTTGTGAAATATTCAATCACCATAATAGTATACGTAGTGTTGGCCCGAACGATCGGAAGCGGCCCTATCAGATTAAGCCCCCATTAAGAGAAAGGCCAAGAACTCAAAAGGCATGTGAGTTCTTCCAGAGGCTGTCTCGGGATATCCCTATGAATCTATCACTGGTGGCAAGATTTGACTATCCTAGAAGTATCCTGAGAGATTGTGGGCCAATAGTATCCCTACCGGATAATCTTGTACGTTAATGAACGAGCCCCTCCATGACTTTCGCAGGTTCCGTTGTGGATTTTCTCAAGTACTCTATCTGCCTTATCTGGTCTCAAACAGTTCAAGTATGACAGAGTAAATCCACATTTATAAGGTACATTATCAATAACAGCGTACCTAGCTACTAGGTTCTTTATCTTCTTTGCTTCATTTCTGTCATTCGGAAGCTCTCCATGTTGAATATAAGACTTTAGCTCCCTCATCCACGTCAGATCGGGGGTCTTCTGTAGAGCAGCAACAAGGTCTTCTTTAAGATTTACACTCCTCTGTGTTAGGATCTCGATCGGCATTATAGCTGAGGATTTCCTATTGAACACCGAGCCCAATTTCGTTAGAGAATCAGCCCTGGAATTTTTTGCTTAGGAAAGTTGTTCAACGATGACGCTCTGAAAGGCCTCCATCAATTTCCTGGCTTGAACTAAGTAAGCTTACATATTGTCTTTCCGAGCCTGGAATTGTCCATTCAACTGACTAGAGATTAACTGAGAATCGCTATATACAATCAGATTTCAAACTCCCAAAGCCTTAACTAGTTTCATCCTATTAATTAGCGCCTCATACTCAACCTCGTTGTTGGTCACTTTGAAATCAAATCGCAGAAAGTACATAACTTCTTCTCTGCTTGGCCTTCTCAAAATTATTCCTACTCCTCTCCCCTGAATGTTTGACGCCCCATCTACATACATTCGCCAGGTCCCCTCTGCGATCTGAGGGTTAGGACTGCCACTCTCGTCTCGATTGCTACTGAAATTCGAGACCTGTAATACGGCCATCTGATCCAAAATTGTGAGTTTCGTCACAAAATCTGCTAGTGCTTGCCCCCTAATAGCCCTCCGAGGCTTGTAATCAATGTCATATTCACTAAGTTCAATAGACCACTCACTAGCCTCCCTGACAAATCGAACTTGTGAAGAATTTGCCTCAAAGGCTGATCCGTCATCACAATTACACAGTGAGCTTGAAAGTAAGGGCACAACTTGCTGGCAGCAATAACAAGTGAAAGGACGAACTTCTCATGTGGAGTATACCATGTCTCAGCATCTAATAAAAACTTGTTGGTGTAATACACAGGCCTTTACACCTTCTCTTCGTCCTCTTTTATAAAGACAGGGCTGACAGAGTGCTCACCAACCGCCAAATACAACTGCAAAACGTCCCCCTTCTCGGGGCTCACAAGATGGAAAACGTGTGCCAAGTACTCTTTCAGCTCTTGGAAGTTTTGATTACAGCTCTTGTCCCATTCCAGCCTCTTCCCCTTCCTCATCATCTGGAAGAAAAGGAAACATTTATCCGTGGCCTTTGATACATATCTGCTCAAAGTCGCTAACCTCCCCGTCAAACTTTATAGCTCCTTCATCGTAGTTGGGGCCCTCAGATCTAGGATGACCTAAACTTTTTGTGAGTTGGCCTCGATACCTCGTTCACTGACCATGTACCCGAGAAATTTTCTTGCTCCGATCCCAAACGAGCACTTATCGGGATTCAATTTTATGCTAGACCTCCTCAGGTAAGAGAAGGTATCTTTCACATGTTTAGCATGGTCTAAAGCCTGCACAAACTTCGTGATCATATTGTCCACGTACACCTCTATGGTGGACCCCATCAAAGGCTCGAAGACTTTATTGACCAACCTTTGGAATATGGCCCCTGCATTCTTTAATCCAAAAGATATGACCGTATAACAGTATAGCCCTTGGTCAGTAACGACCGCAGTTTTATCCTGATTGGGTTCATGCATCTTGATATAGTTGTACCCTGAGAAGGCGTCCATAAATCTGAGGAGCCCGTGACCAGCCGTGGCATCTACTAACTGGTCAATCTTCGAAAGGGGAAAGTTATCTTTTGGGCAAGCTTTATTCAGGTCGGTGAAGTCTACATACATTCTCTATCTCCCATTAGCCTTCTTCACCATTACGATGTTTGCAATCCACTCGGGGTACTAAACCTCTCGGATAAACCCTGCTTTTAAAAGTTTGTCTACTTCAACCTTAATGGCCTCTCTCCTCTCGAAATTGAATGTCCGCCTTTTTTGTACCACAGGTTTAAACTTCGGGTTTACCATCAATCTGTGAGTTATGACCCGAGTACTAATCCCTAGCATATCATCATAGGATCAGGCGAACACATCTACATTCCTCTTAAGCACCTGAATCAATGATACTCTGTGCTCAGGGACCAAGCAGAATCCGATCCTCATCAATCTCTCGGGTCGCTTTTCATCCAAAGTGATCAACTCTATTTCTTCGATCGGCTCGGGTGAAGATGATTCTCTAAACTAGTTCTTTCTTTTATTCGGCTCTTTCGAATGCTTCTCCTGCTGATCGCCTTGCTCACACCCCTCGTTCTCATTCTCCAGAGGGCGCTTATGAATGCAATATGAATTCCTCGAAGCAGTAGCGAAGTAGGATCGGGCTTCCCTTTGGTTCCCTCTCACAATCCTGATCCTTTTTTCGATCCTGAATTTCATTTTCAAGTAATGAACACTCTCTACTGCCTTCGTGGATCGGAAGAATGGTCTCCCCAAGATCATTGAGTAAGGCATCTTCAGGTCCACCACTTGGAGCTTTACCATAGTGACCTTCTGATATGATTTATCACCCATTGTGATCAGTAACTGCACAGTTCCTAAGAGAGACACGCGTGACTCTCCGAATCCATACAGGACGATCTCTGTCGGTCTCAATCTCAGGTCTTCTATACCCAAGGAATCCAGCGTCTCCTTAAAAATGATATCAGTAGAGCTCCCCATGTCAATTAAAATTCTCCCAACTTGGAAAGTCTCCACTATCATTGTGACAACCAAAGCATCGTCATGAGGATAATGGACCCCATTCTCATCTTCATCTGTGAACATGATTGATACGGAGGCTATCCTCGATTTTTTCTCTGCACGGACATTCAATACATGCGGCTTGTATTTATACTCGGGATAGAATACCAAGCATAGTTCTTCCTAAAATTGTTTGAATTTCTAGTAAGTGTGGGGCCACCAACGATCACCATTGCGTCATCATGCCCCAGGGCCCGTCTCGAATCTTGGGGCCTTTCATCGTCATGAGCTACGAACTCGATTAGGTAATTATTCCTAACCAAAATCTTAATCTGATTTCGCAGCTCGTAACATTCTTCCGTCAAATGTCCCATATCTTGATGGAACTCATAAAATTTATTCCCTGCATCTCCTGAAAGTCTATGCTTGATTGGACGAGGGTCCAACAACAATGTCCCCCATTTCCTCACCTCCTCCAGAATCTGTGAAAGTGAAGCGTTCAATAAAGTAAACTTTCTCTTCTCTTTCCCTTGCTCCACTCGCTTCGGTCTGTCCACCTGGACGACCCTCTTTGGATTGTCTCTCTAAGACGATCGTCGCTCCCTAGAGTACTGCTCCTCTCTCCGTCGATCACCCTTATAGTATTCGAGGACTCTATCCCTTCCCCGATTAGCCTCAGAAAACTTTCTCCTATCACTTCCCCATCTCCTGTTGTCGAGCTTCTTGAATCGGTTGTTGTCTCTTGGGGGAGCCTCTACGAGCTTCTGTTCCTTCATCTTCAGCATTACTTGATTCTCTACTTCTATCTCATCAAGTATTTTCCTCTGGGCTGCCTCCTAAGTGCCCACCGAGGACTTACATATAGCATATCAGGCCCTGTATATCTTAAACCCTTGTCTCAGCCCCTCTAGGGCCAGCGGATGGTGGAAAGCCCCCAATTCAAGTATCTCCTCATGGTACCTTTTGGCGAAGCTCCTGAGACTTTCGCTATTTCCTTGTTTAAGCAGTAACAAGGAGCTCGAGGTCTTGGTGCTAAAGACTGCACCTCTGAATTTTGCAGTGAACACATCATACAACTGCTCAAAACTCCGGATGCTCCCTGGGGTTAAACCCATAAACCACTTCCTGGCTTGCCCCTCCAGGGTCAGAGGGAATAGACAGCACATCTGCTCTTCACTCAAACCCTAGACGAGCATCATCTCATGAAAAAAGTCCATGTGTAGTGATGGGTCTGCCTTCCCATAAAATGGGATAATCTGGGACATTTTAAACTTTTTGGACAAGATCTGACCCAATAGTTTGGGTGTAAAAGATGACTTTATATAAGGACCGATCACTGAAATAGGTTCGACCAATTTACCTCGGGGCTCACCTTTTCCTTACTTATCTCCTCCATCACCTTTCTTACAAAGGACTCTACATCTCTGTCCTTGTTGTCGATCCCCCGTTCTCCCTCATGACACAGGTTCCCTTGCCCAAATGCCTCCATTCCCTTCTTTGCCTCTGCTCCAAAAGAATCCTCATATCATTCAGAAACGGATTGGTATCATCAGGTATCTCTTGGACTGCGCCTGGGCTATGAAAAACTCTTGTAAACCCGGGATGGTGCCTTCCCTGAGCAATGGGGGGTATGCATGCACCTTTAACCCCCACTCTCTTCGAATGGGGTTCCTCTATAGCCTTATCTTTTCCTTTTTCTGCAGTTGTATACCTACTGATCTTGGGTTGCCTCTCGACTCCTCCTTCATCCCTCACCACGGCTTTTGGTCGAGGAAAGTTGCTCTCCACCTACTCGTCCAATACCCTCGCATCCTGTATATTGGCCTGTATCATCTTTTTCATCTCTGACACTTCTTTGACCAATATTTGTATCTCTCTGCATGCCGTTATTCACTGTTTTGAAGTAGCTGCAACAACCGAGTCATTTCTTCAGTTTCTCTTGCATGGTCCGATCTACGTGCATGCATCTCAACAACGTTTGACCGAGGGCTCCCATGCTCTAGAATTTCATGCAAGGCACTATTAGTCCCTTCTACAACAGCAGTAGCTTTCACAGAGCCTCCTTCTGTATTCCTACGTTCTGATACATGCCTCCTGGTTGAGTAACCCCTAACGTTTGTCATCTTTACTGAAAATAACTTGTTGGCTGGCTTTTTGTTCGATGTTCTCACAGACAGGGCCAAATGTTGATGCAAGAAGTTGGTGTCATCCTCAACCTCGAGCACTAGCTGGTCTTCTCCTCTCGTTCCTTAGCCTAAAACTGCAAAATACTGAAAACCTCATAGGTAAAATCGATTTTCCGCTGAAAACCCTCCAACACTTAAATCAGAGAGGATTTTATTTTGTGTGTGAAAATAGTGTGCATGAAAGCATAGAATGTTCTTTTCTGAAAATAATGTAAAACGTAACAGAAAAAATGCAATAGAATGTCTTAGAATGTGTGTCTGTAAAAAGTGTGTTCAAATGTACCTCTCTTGATTTCTAGATATTGTATATTAGAAGCATAGGAGTTCGTACCTTTGAACATGTGTTGCTGCATGGCTGACGTATCCAAAACAATCTGCTACAGAAATCAAGGGGCGTGAAAAACTATGATACTGTTCCTACCACGGCAATCCCGAGATCCTGAGAGTACGTTCTTCCGAGTGAAGCTTCTAGTTCTCCCGAGAATGAAGTTCCCTAGTTCTCGAGAGGCTCTTATACAGCGGGCTATGACTTTGATGACACCAAAATGTAGCATTGTGGAGGTCTGTATACCTCGGACGCTCGCGAGCCCCTGTCATTTTATATGGATCATATCAGTCCGACCCCCTGAGACCGAGCCCAAAAGACCTGTCGTTGAAGACCCTTTACCCAAGTGCGAATCAACCATGAATAACTCGAAAGATACCTCCTAACTAGTAACCTCAGACAGAGCACTCGAGACGATCTCCATTATCTACTGTATGACAAATGACTTCTCGGAACGTCGTCATATCAAAGGGTCCAATCGAAGATAACATGTTTATATGATAAACCTGGATAAAGATTTGAAAATAGACCTAAACCTATAGACCGAACCTTAACAAAATACTCAAACAATATAATTTATCGCTTTTAGGATAGAATATGTTATGATCAGATAATGTTAATGTATATATAATTAAGAATATGTCATGATCAGTTAATATCAGAGCACATATAATTAATTAACCTGATCTGTGATGAGCAAAATCTATAATTTTTTTAATCATCCTTTTAAATATTATATAGATATAAATTAAAATTTTCTATTATTCAAAACAAATGAGATTCAAATTTTGAACACCGATAGTGCTATCATTTATAAAAACACTGTAAAAACTCCACCCCAAAAACTGTAAAAAGAAAATGATTTATTTTCATAAATCTTCCACAAGATTTGCAATAATCATCCATAATGAAATATTTTGCAAAAACTAACATAAAGTAAACTCTCAACAGTAAATCTGTTATGTTTGACGGGTAACCAACCTCGGATAACAGCTAGATATTAAAAATAGAGGGATCGCCAAGGCGTTTCCGATCACATCAGGTCTTAAATTATCTTTAATATACTTACATGAAAAATATTAATTTTGTAAATAGGCACGTCACAATAGTTTATGTACAGAATACACAAATGACTTTATTTACAAAAAATCCCATTGCCAGTATATTTTCTCTACAATACCTCCACCACTCTGAACAGCAAGGTGAAGAGTTTCAGAAGCAGGAGGAACACCCCAAAGATATGGCACTGCAACAGTCATTGTTAGTTTTTCATGCAGGCCCCCTTTGCTCGCCTTCTTGGCAGCAACAACCTGAGGATAAAAGTTACATGTTCAAATATTATGGCAATAAAACCCAAGTTCAAATGTAGAAGAATGTGCATGATACAATCCTCCGAATGAGAAATACATTGAAAAGACAAGAGGAACCATCATCATCAAATATGAAAAAGAAAAGAAACATTTGAGAAGGTGGATGTAAACAGTATGTCAAAACTGAATTGGAGATTGAACCTGAATGCATACAATTGTCACTATTGTATCACAGCTTGGCCATGATGCTAAATGAAATGAAGAAATTCGTGAAAATGTGATACAGCTACATGAGGAACTCAAAAGGTGGACATTAGTTGGTTTTAATTAGGATGGTAGTCCATACTAGAAGGTCGGGGTTTCAACCTGAGGAATTAAGAAAGTCTGGTTTAAGATGTTCCATACTTGCATCCGACCTCCATGGTCAACAAGTTTTTCGATCAAACTGAAGCACTAAAGTACCAAAATCCATATCAAGCTAGTTATTTGGTTTTGTTCTAAAGCAGTCAGGTTGCATGGATTAAAAAATTACAGTCACACCTCCAGAAATTCCAAACCACCACATAAGAAATCAAAAACTAAAAAGACTTAGGACACATATTTACCTATTATTCAAGTGATTATAAGATAATAACAATTTGATATGTACAATTAACTTAGGATTATAACCAGAATTCAAACATTATACGGCAGGTCAAATCAATTCACAACACCAACTTGCCCCATCAGTTCGTAAATAGCCAATTAAACTTTCCTTTGCCAACAGGAAAACTGTTCTGCCTAGCACAAGCCAACATATGTTTATTGAAATTATAACATCCACTAAAACATACAGGAATGAAACGCAACGAAAATATCAAAGCTGAACCTAAACAAGTAACAGGTCTCTAACTTTATGCATCCTGTTTGTGCTGTTGGAATAGAAACTATGATGAATTTAATCACACAGCATATAGTTTATTGTTTTGTTGAATTGGATGTTAAACTAAAACTATGCTGTATGTAATCAAACAGTATATTGTTTACTGTTTTGTTTAATATGTTTGTTAAACTAACTAAATCCAGCAGAAACAACATACTGAAACTGGGATGGTACTTCACTGTCAAAATGAATGTCAAATTGATAGTGTATCATACCTCCCCACCGTGCTCCAAAACTGTGTCTTCCACAACATCACTTAACATTTCAATGGAACGGCAAAACCCCAGGATACATAGCCTTCTGCCCATATCAAGTCCCTACAATGACAAGAGAAGAAATGCATAAGATGTAGGACTGTCTCGTCTCAGAACCTGGATTAAATTTGAAGCATAAAAAAAACTTACATTCGTTGCTGCAATGTCAAAGAGAGCACCAAGGCATAGGCTCTGGTTTGGATTCATGTAATCACTCTCGTGAAAACGTTGAGATCTCTGAGAGGTTTGTGATCTCCCTTGTTTTTTCTGTTAAGAAGTTCATATCTTTTCATTCAATTAACACTTTATTCTACAATGAATGAGAGGTCCAGAGAGATTGAAGGATGAATCCAGCAAGTCATGCAAGTCTAAAATATCAATTCTAATGTATTCAATAAATCTATACATAACCCCAAAATACCTTTTCCCAAAAAAGAACAAAAAATGAAAACAAAGCATGAATTTTGGTTTTCATATGCAATTGGACATGACTCAAAACGAAATCTGATCAACTTACAGCATGCAGAATGGCAATAATCAAAGGTGTTAACCAATTAACCAAAAACTCATCACTGATGTACCAAATTTCAAAATCATAAATTATGCTTTAATAAATCAAATACTACATGTATATTTGGTTTCGACGCAATTCTTCGTTACTAAAAACAAGGTATACATGGGGAACATTTGGAGTTCATTTGGTATTGTTTTCAACACGGTTTTTTAAATCTAATGTTGAAAAATCTAGATTGGTTTTTCCAATATTTGAAAGAGAACTTCGTACTGTTTCCTGAACCATGTTTTAAAAATTGAAAACAGAAAACGTATGTTTAGTGTCACTGTCAAAATTGAGTGATAGGCAACTTAAAAGTTCTTTATCCTTCTCAAAACCTGTTCGAAAAAGATAAAACAATGATTCATTATCGTTTACTACCATTACATAATGTTGCAATTAAGCTTTTTTACTTTACAAAATGAACATTAACCATTTCTTTTATAAAGTAGTTTGTTTAAGAAAATGAAACCCATTAACACAATGACATCGACCAGTCACCCACCCAGAAAGTACATTTGGCAAAATACTTCCATAAACAGTTTCAAATACAACCTCAACAATTGAATTAAAATTTGTAAAAAAAGGTTTCAGAACTGTAATTTTTTTCCCTGTTTTCAATGAAATTATATAAAAAGCACCAAATTGTATCCTAACTACGTGCAACAGTTTACTGATTGCAATCTAATCACCTATTTAATATTTTATAACATGAGCTTTTCTGTTTCTATATATA